>OZ023317.1:13517399-13672970 GCA_964007375.1 Ophion obscuratus
AAATCGAAACAAGTTAATGATTTATTCAAACCAAGTCACTGAATTGAATATTAGAATTTTACATAAAAGTGCCCAATATTCTTTTTAACATCAGCAGCTCACAGAACGGGCCTTTACGTTACTCGAGAATTGCTATTCCTTCGTTTCACGCAAGAATTTATACGCTTGATTTAAAAAGCGGCCGATACTTTTCGCACGATATAATTGAAATTAGAAAAGGCGTCTATATCCGATGGAATTTTCGATTTGTTGCCGGAGGCAGCCCTAGTCCTGAGGATGAATGAGTATGTCTATCCAAGATGGCGGAAATATCTCTCGTCTATTATTTGACTCTTACAAGATATTTGATATCCCAAGAAGTCGACCTCTATCGAAACCTTCTTTAGTTGCAGATCTGTTTAATCGAACGGGAACAACCATAGGTGATAGAGTAATATATATATATATATATATATATATATATATATATATATATATATATATATATATATAGAGAAATATCGTCTCATGATTTTCCGCGTTAACGACTCAGAATTCTTATAACTTCATCAGGTCTGTTAGAGTTTGTCACAGTAGTTTGGACCTGCCCCGTAATTTAGTATGTCTTGGTTTGGAAATTCGATAGAATTGATGAAAGTAGCATTGAGTGCACACTGTCAAATAAAATCATTGTGGTCATTCCAAAATAGTTTATTTCGGAAAAAATAGCGAACAGGCGACTTTCGCTTGGATAAAGTTCTATGTATCGGATTTTCGACAATGTTCGATTAATTTTAGACGTTAACGATAGATAGTCATCGATGCTTGTAAAATTCTTGTTTAAGACATACGTTAAATTGGTTCGCAAATATTTAAAAAATAATCATGTTTACAATTTTATATCCCATTTTTTAGGCTTACTTAACAGTTAGGAAACCTTCCTTTAACGTAGTTCTCGTGCTAAAATAGTGTTAACGTTTTTTCCTCAAACCGTACAGTCCAATATAGTCCAATTTTATTGAATCTACACAGTCTGTTCGTTGTTACGCATAAAAGTCTATGGGGACTATCATCATAAAGTATTTGCCCGAGTGACGATTGTGTAGTGTCACAAACCTATTTTCAGCCGACTATATACACGCAGTGCTTTGAGTGTCTGACTGTTTAGTAATCTGTTTTCGAATGAGAGAAATTGTATAATGTTGAACTGAATTACGCATATAAATGTTACTGATACAAAAAGAGCTCATCTAGACTAAATTGTCGTGTCATGGTAATGGAGCGTGTTATATATAACAATTCAAACTCAAACAAACTCGTGCTCTTCTGAATAGTCGTCTCTGCGTGCTTTGTTACCATGCTGTTACTTGATTTCGATAATGCAACTGGCAATCTTGTTTTTACTTCACATGGATAACATGTTTGATATTTTGATATGAAAATAGATCGTTCCGTTTGGTAGTAATATTAAAAGAAAGCCGTTAGCATCGGCATTTCATGTAGTTGCTACATTCGATATGTGCAAAAGATGCTAATTTTGATATGAAATATCTCGAGTTAGAAACGGCGAATTTTCTTGGAACCCTACGAACCTATATAGACATTACAGTTTTTTTCCCCAATGCACACTCTAATAAATTCTGTTGAAAGAGACGTCCTCATTAAAACTATCTTAATTCGTAGTTCGGGACGCACTCTGACCTCTTTTTATCCTGTTAGAATATTCCTTCCGAGCACAAACATCCGGTCCAAGGTCAATCCGGCTAGACTGTCATTTCGTAACTGATCACTCTACGGAATGGCGAATAAGCCCGATGTTTCCTAATGTAACTCCAGGTGGTCCAGCGTCTTGGTAGAAAATGCAATTTGTAAGAAAATTGTTTCTCCCCGTGTACCAACCCCCACGTGGAGTGTTCTGGGGCGGGAGAAAAAGCTCGCGAGGCCTTTGTCTATAGTACATATGCACATATATGTTTATCAGACGTTCGGTCCCGCTTTTCTCGACAACTTGTCCTCTTCTTATCCCACGGTCACCACATCAATTCATCAATTCATCGTGCATCTCGTCAACTCTTTGAGGATAAACATAGGACGGTGGATAAGTAATTTTACCGGCTTCTGAGTCTTCTCGCCTCGATCGAAACGCAAAAGCCCTGGCGGAATGGATCCCTCCTGGGAGTTGCGAAGATATATCACTTGTCTCGTTTTCAGTCTTCCGTTGAGAAACTCCCTTTGCCCACCTTCCTCTGTGTTAAGAGTTATTTTTTTCCGTAAGAGGTGGATGACCAAGTTCGCGATGATGACCAAGTTGTTGAGCACCAACTCTTCGCCGAAAGTTTTTCGTTATCGCTCGGTAATTAACCAACGTTGAGTTGATGCTTGCCCAGAAGGGAGAGATTAATTCGTTCAATACTAGTTGAAAATTAAAATGTATCAAACAAGATGGCGTGCATCAACAAATAGAGAATTGGAAGATAAAAACTAAAAGAAGGGAAAGTGGAAACTATTTTTTGTTCAACATATTGAGAAAATAAGAATGAATAATATTTAGTTCCATACACCGAGATAACAGGAGCCTCGAAGATGAGAATTAATACTATGCTTCTAAAATAAATATCATTAAATATCAAAAAGTATTGAATGGAAGATAAAAATTGTAATTATGGTATAGTGATAATGAAGAAATTTCAATTTTAACCTACGATATGGCACGTAAACTGATACAAATAATACATTTTATTCGGTATATTGTTATTTTTTGTAGTATTCAAAAAATATTTTGCCCACGTGATTGGAACAATTAGTTTCCGGTATTCTACAAAAAGTACGGTATAAAGAGTCACATTTTACTAATAACTTCGTAATATTTTTCGCCATACGTCGAAGATTTATGCTATGCGTAAAGTAAAATCTATACATACACGAAGATTTATGCTATATGTATAGTAAAATCCATATGAAAATATAACTCGCGCCTATGCGAGAATAGTTTCAAATGTATTATGCACGCATTATTTTTACTATACAACATATAGGACTCGCGCCTATACGAGAATAGTTTCAAATGTAATATGCACGCATCATTTTTACTATACGATGTGAGAATCATTTTTACATTTCTACAACAACAAGTCTTAGAATTCCGAACTGGCAGTAAACTGCTATACTTTTCTAGCACTGAATATTAGAATTTTGGCAACCAGTGTTAGAATTTGAGGCCGTATTTTTCTCCGTGTAGGATTAAATGAACTGGGTACTGGCAAAATAAATAGTTGACACTTTCAAACGTAATTTAAAAAATCGATATAAAGCGAATATATTGGTGTACAAGTATGGATTGGTATAGATGGCGTATCTCGTACAGGTGGCATTAGGTTGAGGTTAGTAATACTTGTAGGTATTTGCAAAGGCTGAATGTAGCTGTCAAACATAGTTGATGCTATTCGACGAAGTGTAAACAGTTATTATATTTATTGTATTGAAAATGTGTACTTTTGTACCAACTAAATCTCATTTGCGGGAAATGTTACTGCATTATTTTGTTTTAAAGAAGAGTGCAACGAAAGTTCACCATTTTCTTGTGGATGCTTACAAAGAACATGCTCTATCGGTAAGCATGCGTGAAAGTTGGTTTCAACGATTAGAAAAGCATGATTTTTATTTGGATGATAAATCGTATGGAAAGTCGTCGACAAAATTTGGAGTCGCACAATTGTAGGCATTACTGGAGGAAGATGCGTGTCAAAACGAAAAAAATGGCAACAGCATTAAATGTTATCCAACAAATGCATTTTCTCCCGTCTGAATGCCACGGACGTGATAAAAAAAGCAAGGACATTGGTGACACACGAATTTACAGCATGACAATGCCAGACGATATGCTGATGGATTCGTCGAGATATATCTAGGAAAGGTCTGAGAGAGTCTACCTCATCCGCTATATTCATCAGACATTGCTCCCGCAGATTCCTATTTGTTTCGATCTATGGCGTCGGCCCTTTTCGGAAAGTCGTTCAGTTCTTATAAAACAATAAATAACTGGCTTCGAAACTAGAACGCTTTAAGGCAGTAGTCTGGTCTAGAGCGAGATTTTTGACGTCATTTTTGGGTTGGAATAACTTTTAAACCGTTGAAGTTGTCTTGATGAAATTTTACATATGTATTTATTGTTCCTTTGAGAATATATCTACGTAAAAAAAATTATTTTAAATATTTTCATTCAGTTTTATATTTTTTTACAACATAGTCCGCCTAAAACCGCCTCAATCGGCGCCCACTCTGGGTGATGTTGTATGCATCTGAAAAAAACTATATATATATATATATTGTCAATCTGTATGAGTATTCTGAGCACTGGCAGCAGAATTAGTACTTTAAACAATTTTGTTACGAAATGTCGGCCTGTTAAACTTCGACTAACGACATTTCATACATTTTTGGGTATTCGACGAGTTATAAAATGTGGGCAAAATTATTGTTCGACTCAATTCTGCTACCAGTCCTCAGAAAGAGACTACCGAAGGTATGTGCAAAATTTGAAAAACATCGTTCTGAGATAAACGCGTTCAAAGTTTTGGTACCGTTAGATGATGTTTGCGCGCGGCTTGCTGATAATTTCTATTGCTCTGCTAATTTTTAAAATATCAATAAACGGTTTTCACGAGCGTATTAAGAAAGGTCTAAGGTCTAATGAAGAAAAAAAAACGATTTTGTCAAATTTCTAGACCAGACTACTGCCTTAAAACCACCACATTGTACCAGCGTGGAATCCATTTATTGCCGATTTATTCTGTTTCAGATCAATGAGTTATTCAATTGAAAAATTCGTACTTGTACCCTGAATAATCAAGATCTGAAGTTATAAGAGGTTTTTCAAAACTCAACATTCGCTAAGTACTAATAATGGTTATTAGGATATATAACCACATTAACCAATTCCTATGATGAAATAAACAGGCCATGGAGTAACGCAAAGGGATATCGACTAGATTTGCCGAGAAACACATTGCGTGTACCCCGCGGCAAGATACAAGAAGTACACGAGATGCATTTCCTCAAGTCTAGCTTTTAGGCTTGGCGGTTAACCACACTGACGATGGCACGTGAAGTCAGCTGTGGCATTCACAAATGAAGAGACTAGCCCGAACTCAGTTCTACAATTTAGTACGAAATTGGTTTCGCGTTCAGGTTGAAACTTATAGTTATCGCGTTATCGTCCAATTTGACGCGAGGCATAAGATTGCGGACCGTCTTCAAGTCATCTTGTGGAAGTTTACATTCTTGGAATGCAACGGAATCTTTTGTTTGAGAGCCAGCAACTAACTAGTTGCGGGTTGCGTTACCCGCGGGAAATTACGTCTAGGTTAATCGTGCGGCTGGTGCCCCCTATAGCAATTATTAAAATTTATGTGTCTATATTCGGATAGAACGGATCAATGGCATTGCTTGTTACGTATCTGACCCGGTGATCCTGAAACGAAAGAATTGAATCAGTCCAACCGCACTTACGGATTGCGCCATTGCTACCGCGTGTTCAGTTTAGCAGACTGTCGCAATCAGTGAACCTGCCGCTAAAAGCACTAAACAAAAATTACATCGCATATGGCCACGAGAACGTATGTGTCACTACTGACCTTATTTTACAGATTGTTCCTGCTTTCAGAAATGGTTTCCTGCTTTCAGAAAACGTAGAGAGATCTAATCTCGTGAGCAGTCCAAGATCTTTGTTGAATGTATAAATCGATCATTGTATGATTACTGCCTCGGATATTGAATTGATGAAGCAGTGCGAACAATGTTTCGTAAAGAAAAACGACAAGTCCTTGTCTGCTCCTTTTCTGTTAACCGTAAAACCTCTTAGTTCAGGATTTGACGAATGGTGCTTCTTACGGCCCCCAATTCTTAATTTTTATTATTATATAAATACCTTTCTGTTCACCTTTCTGTATACCTTTCTGATTCACGTTTAAGGTTGTTGCTAAATCGTTTTTGAAGGGTGGGGGGAGAAACGAAGTTCCTATGCTAATATATTGTGTGACGTCACCAATGCCAACTTACTGTGGCAAAATATTAATGAGGTGTATGAATGAATATGGCGAAAATTTTCAAATGTACGCTGAATAATCGTAATTATTTTTTGAATATATGTTTATTTGAAGGCGTTGGTATTATCAGAAAATTAATTTCCAACGTTGAAAAATCCTACAAAAATAGATACGAGCCTTGGCAACGTCGCACGGCTTTCTCATAATTCGCGCCTGTGAGGTTGAATGCAGTGACTGTCACATGTCACGGCTGTGTTACGCGCGGTTCGGGCCAGTCGGCGTTTTCATCGTTCGCAGGTTATGTCAGAGCAAAAGGAGGAAAGAGATGATTCTGAAAAAGATGTTGGTGCGCGACAAAGTTTCCGATGGAAAGGGCGGTTTACCAGTGCCCGTGTCTACAACCAGCGTACTAAGCTCACCGAAGCCGGAAAAAAAAGAAAATTAATATGTGAAGAGAATATTGACGCTGCATCTGAACAGATCGGCACCGATATCGAGGGTCGTCGAACTATCAATTTGGCTGTACTCCGCGAAAAATTTATATGTACTTTCTGCAAAGAAGTACTTTCGCTTAAATATATCGTGAAAGAAACTCACAAAGGCCTTGCCTCGATTTTCCACATACGCAGTTACCACTGTCTTTCGTAAATGAGGTTCCAACGGATTCTCCGAAACAAATGGAGACAGGGCAAATCCACTATTTCGTTAATTTAAGAGCAGTATTAGGTAAGTTCAATCTGCATATTCAGGCTGTTTTACTATCATGCACATGCAATCTAAAGTATGCGAGGTGAAATTTCATACAGTGTTTGATTTTTATGTTTAGGTACATTGCACAAGGGCATGGGATACACGCATTTGAACAGTGTTTTAGCATAGCTGAATATTCCGTGCTTGAGTAGCTATCAATTTAAGCAGTATGAAAGAGAAATCGGAAGAGTATCTGAAAGCGTAGCAAAAATAAGTTGCGAGGATGCTGTACGACTGGAACGCAGGTTGACGATTTAGAATTTGAACGCTCTGCAGAAAATGTTGTAGGTGAAACAATTCCTTGCACTTATTCATTCAAAAAGTAATATGACATTTCCACACACTTCACAGTCCAGAAGGAGTGTGCAAGTTCCATATTACTTTAAGGCGCTTGTAGCGCAAAGAAGGCCTTTTTCATTAATTGTTTTAAAGAAAACTACAAAACTTTTTTAATCGATCAATATACCATCTTAAAGAACACATCTTAAAGAACTTTCAGTAATTTTTTTATTGAAAAATATTACATTGTTTAGTGGCAAATGGCCGTCAAAGAAATAATGTTTTTATATACACGGTTTGCGGTGACCAACATTGCGGTGAAGTGGATCATCTGAAAAAAAAATGCGGATGGATTTAGTCAAATATAAGTATAAACTAGTCTTTAATCGAAGGATTTTAAAAAATATTCATTTTTCACAAAATGGCGGACAGTCAAAGTTAATGGTTCGATTTTAACGAAAAAAATCGAAAATGAAGATCGGTTCATTAGTGTTCGAGTAATCTTGGTCACCGACTTCAGAAATGCCATTTTGAGAAAAACGCGTGTAAAGTTTCAATTTCCGGTCGTTTACACAACGGATTCTTCTCTTTCAACGCTCATATCTCAGTCAATTTTGTTCGGATCGACTTGAAATTTTCAGGACATATTCTCAGATACTTATACTTCAAAAAAATTGCCGCCAAGTATTAACATGAAAATCTGTGATCAATGCTCTACGCGTTCTCATCAACGGGGGAATCGACTTTATTATTATTTCTATAAAATCCGGATATATTGTATACAGTGTAGATAAATCATTGGAGGTTGTGCTAATAACACGAAAATATATTTTACTTCGGCATCTTTTAGCGGTTGATAATATTTTCGAAATTTCACACGTACAATTTTTATTTCTGATTACTCGCTTTTTCTTCGAAAGAAAAATTCTATCCTTTCACTGTCTTTTTTCAAAAAACGAATGCAATTCGAATAAAAAAGCATTTCCTTCCTGTTTATCCTGTCCACGAAATTTACAGGTGAAAAATGATCATAGAATATATGTTTAAGCAACGTTATTAAATATATTATATAATAGCATATATGTATAACATAATTTTTATAATATAAAATTTTAAGAATATATGATATATATTATACATATATATAAGATATTATATAAGACTTATATAGATATATATTGTTTCGTTGACGACGCTCAGTCGGAGCGGATGACGGCGCACGCTTTGGGTAGGTCGACGCAATGAAGCGGTTGACACGGAGAGTTCTCTAGTTCTATGCCGATTTATTCATTATACAGCTTTGTCCGCCGAGTTATTATTGTAATCCGCAGGAGGGGTTTTTGGGGACTCGCTCCAAAGGAGTGACGGCTGAGTTCTGGTCCGTCTTATGCCCGGCAGAAGGGCGAGAGGTGGAGTTGCCGCTCTTGGTGATGGTGGCGCGATCGGTGGTTCCCACTCGCTGCCCGACGATGTCTGTGATCTTTGGTTGGGCAGCGATGTTCGAGCCGTCTTGGAGGTCTGGGTGCCTCTGTGGACTCGCGGGCACCGATGGGTCTGCGTCCCCACCGTACTTGACGGAGAGCCTGATAGGGGGGAGAGCAGTGGTGGCCCCGCGTCTGTCCAGCGAGGGGACGTGTATCGCCGCACCCTAACGTCCCAGGTGGCGAGAGAATCGCGTGGCGGTCGGGTGAGGTATCCCCGCTGAGTCGAGAGTCCCTCCTTCAGGGGGATGAGCTTCCACGGTATTTCGCTTGAAGATAGCTCCTCCTGCGGGTTGCGTTTGTATTTTAACTGCCGCGTGGGTATGCGGTCAGCGAGAAATTTGCGAGGACAGTGCAACAGTATCTTGCCGAGAGCTCTGAGCGTGGTAGTAATACCCTTGCTCTAGCCCGCTTGTCGCTGCTCTTCGGGGTCTCGCGGCGCTCCTTATATTCCCGATCGTGTCGGGCTCCGGTTACGCGAGACTCAGGCGCGCTCTCCCTCTGTGCGCTCGCGGCGGTATTAGCGGCCGTGCGAGAGTCGCGCGCGGGAGGTGTTGGGCAGGCGGCCTACTCCCAGGCGCCCGGGAGTGGGGAGCTCGAGCGGTTCTCTAGCGGCCGTGCCTCGCTCATATATATATAAGACTATAAGATAATTTTTACAATAAAAAATGTTTATAACCTGGAAAAAATAAACATTCTTCATCTTTATTATTCTATCACAATCACTACATTCCTTAACTTCGTCACCGATGATCACTATTTTTCTTTGCAATCTACACTGTGCTGAAATAGCAAAGCGTTCAAAGAGCCAAGTATAGTTAGGTTTTCGGTGTTGAATTTCAGACCAAACGATCTACCAGTAAACTTCCTTGTACGTTCGTGCACTCCCATATCTACTCATGGAATGACGTCGACATGAGGACGTTGAGGAACGATGAGGACGTAGTACCAATGATGGTTTCATACGATATGGGGTGGAACAAGCGTGGAACAGGACGGAATTACGATAGCCTCAACGGATATGGTGCATTGAATGGATCGCAAAGCGCGAAAATACTCGACTTCGGAACTAGGAATCGAAAATGTCGAAAGTGCGATTCCGGGGTAGCGAAATACGAGCATGATTGTCGCTTAAATTTTGAAGGAAGTGCCAAAGCTATGGAGCCTAATCTAGCTATTGAACTTTGCACCAAAAGCTCTATATTAAAAGACGCTAATACCGAAGTGGGAATTTTGATTGGAGATGATGACAGCTCCACTATAGCTGGGGTTCGCATGGCCAGCGATCACCCGGTTGTTAAATTTTCCGATTAAAATCATACGGCTAAAGGCGTTACAAAAGAGCTGTATAATGTTCAAAAGCAGCATAAGGAACTGACAAAAGATGCTATCGATTATCTCCACCGGTGTTTCACGTACGCTGTTTCTCGAAATAAAGGCGACAGTGCAGCGATCGCCGATATACTCCGACAAATTCCCGATCATGCTTTTAACCACCACGAAAAATGTGGGAAATGGTGTGGATATCAAACAGATAACAACAACTACAAACACAGGACGGTACTAGGTGGATTTCATAGCAGATCTTTACATCTGACACTACGAAACATATTCGATCAGCTGGCGAAAAACGTTGAAAAATTTGCACATGGCATGTCCAGTCAGGCCAACGAAAACCTCAACGCAATTATGGCTAGTAAGAACCCAAAGTCACGGTGTTATTCTTTGGGACCATCCAGTGATTACCGTTTTACTCTAACCGTCGCCAACAAAAATTGGTCCCGATTATTTACTCAAAATAATGAGCGGTTTAAAGCTGTCGCCAGGCAAGCATGCGTCAAAATATACGACAATGATGGTAGTCACTGCAAATCAACGTAAAAAAAATAGTTACTGCTGAGTTCAAGGCAAGGCGAAATATGTTGAAGAAGTACCGGGCAGCGCTGAGGCACAAAAAAGAAATTAAAGAAGGCACCACATACCAATCAAATATGGGGCTTCTTCAACATTCTGCTCTTGCAACTCCCGCGGATACACATTCAGGTGACGGAGCGATCGTATTTTTCGATCTTGAAACCTCCGGTTCGTGAAAACGGCAGAAGTTTTACAGATAGGAGCTCGTTATGAGGGACAATCGTTCGGCGTGTACATTAATCCTACTCGAACGATTGCATCTTCAGCATCATTGGTAAATGGTTTACGCAATATAAGCGGAGAATTATTTCTCCACGACGTAAGGGTCGACGTACGCCCATTACGTGTTGCGTTAGAAAAATTCAACGACTTTTTACTCGCAATAGGCCGGCCGAGTGTCCTTGTAGCGCATAATTGCAAGTTTGATAGCGTACATTTATTAAACGCTATTGAGACAGTAGGGATGTCCGCGCAATTCGATGGAATTATATCAGGCTTTGTCGATACGCTACCGATTTTTCGACAAGTCCTTCAGAGAAGCAAAGACTGCAGTCAGACTCATCTGGCTGCAGAATTCCTGAAAATTTCAGATGACTGTGCTCATGATGCTGTGCATGATGTTGCAGTACTGCAACAACTCGTGGCCAAACTAAATATTCCGCAAAATGTTCTGATAGAACAAAAAAAAGTATTAAAGAAATCGTAGCACAAGAAAGTCGTGCCAAACTAACGAATGAAACTGCCAAGACTTTGACTCCATTAGAAGGTGTCGTCTCTACTCAGATGAGAGTAAAGTTGGCTTCAGCAGGTATAGATTTTAACAAACTTGTTAATACATTTTTATCTGGCGAGGAAAATGCCACTGAAATATTAATGGCAGAAGAAATTGATGGAAAGCCGCGCATTACTAATAATTCTAAAGTTATAAATTCCGTCACCGATTTCCTCATTGATATCATTTAATACAAGTTATAAGACTAATAAACGTTCAAAACGTTATGTGTTTCAAATATATATATATATATATATATATATATATATATATATATATATATATATATATATATATAAATGATATAAAAATAGATATGCATATGTATTTATTAGTTATTGACTGATATGAAAGTGTATTTTTGACGTAATAAATGAATACGTAAATAAATAAATTCCTATCACTCGCATTTGGCTGTAATTATTGATTAGCATTTACAAACTGTGTGTTTGTATGATAGAAACCTAGTATATCTATTATATATACTATCTACTATCTATTATATCTATTATATAAACTAATTTATCTATATATATATAGATAAATTATTATGACTGGAACTAATATTCTAAAAAACTGTAATATATTATACGTTTTAAATATACATATGTGCATACTTTAAATGCTTATTTGGAAAAATAAATGAATCATAATAAATAAATGGAAAAGTTTCCCTTACTCGCATTTGAGTTTGGCATATTTGAAATTGGCGCGCTAGGTCTTCGATTGCTTCTGCTATTCCGATAGTTCCAACGTTGCCACATTTTAATCCATACGTCTCAACAAGCCTTACTTTTTTCGTAAACCGGTCGCATATTTTTCACGCATTCTCATTAATTAAATCGGTAGCGTGTCTTTTTTTCGGTAACATTGATCTGCACACTATTCTGAACACAACATTCGTTTTTTGCGTCGCTTTCATTACATGTTCGGAAGCTATACGCGAGAAACTGGAATGGTAACGAGGTTGCGCCATACAACGAATGCTATGAAGTGAACGTTGACGTGAACTTTGAAATTTATTATTTAATAATCGACTGCGGTAACCTCTGTTTACCTTTCGCCAGTGAATTAGAAAAATATACCATTACAGCTAGTTAAATTTTGATTAATATCTATTCATCCCAATATTGTTAAGCGCTTCAAGTAATTAAAAAATGTTCAAGTGTTTTGAGGAGCTGTCAGCAAATGTCTCATATATTGACCCAAGTGGAAAAGGTACATTCGTCATTTATGGACCATACGATCCTCCATTGAGGGACTATACCAGTGTGACACTTTTAAAAAATCGATTTTTTTTGCCTTTTCCGACAGTTTATACTTTCAAGAATATCATCATCATTTATATCATTTTATCTTGCAAAAATCGATAGTTAAATCTTTAAACGCCTTTTTATCGAAATGAGATCTTTCGAATTTGCTGACATTGTAACTCAAAGAGAAATTATCCGATTGACTTGAAATTTTAACTGAGTACTTTTGAATATATTTACTCTACAATGACGTAGGATATTTTTGATTGGATGAAAATTGACGATTTGGCATTGAAAAAAACGACCATTTTATAGGCAAGAAAACAGACTTTTTTCATAACTACGCCATTTTGTTAGATTTTGATATTTTTCGAAAATCCTAAGTCATTGTACAGGAAATACCTTCCAGTTTAACGACATTTTTTCCTTTTTCGGTTTCAGCTACTCAATCGGCCGGAATCATGTCAGCAGTGGAGGAACTTTTTTTTTGGCGCATCCCAAAGCAGCCCATAAGTCGCTTAGATCTCAATATTTTTCTATGAAAAAAATCATGTAAGATAGGTCAAATGTAGCCAAATATATTCTTAATTTTCCGAAACAATTAATTGAACACTTTTCTTCCAAAAAATCAGCGTCCACACTGGTATAGCCCCTTAAGGCGGAATATGCATTGTGACGGAAAATTGACCTTCTCCCAACACGTCACAAAAGGGACCTCCTATTTTTCCCGACGATTTATTTAAATGGGCGCCAGCCGCCGTGGCGGCTCGCCGGGAAAACCGGAGGTCACCCAAGTTGCCGGCTAGCTGCAGCCTTGGGTCGTGGCAGAGGGGCAGGGTTAGGGGCAAAGAAAATTTATATACACACGCGATAGCAAAAAAAAAAACAACACTGATATAATGAACGACAGGATCACAATTTATTCTCCTCTCTCCTCTTTTCGCAAATTTTCCGCAAACTATAACGGTTCCGCGGGGAAAAGAAGGTCCCGCATCCACACCGCATCGACGAATTCACACGGATCCACACTAACATCGACGAACTCACACACATTAACTCTTTTTTTCCCGCAGAACAACAAACGCGTGCGCACTCCGCCGTGACCCCGAACCACGCGACTCACGATTAAAATAATAAAAAAATAAAGAAAAACCGAAAAGGGGGGGGGGAGGATCTGAACACAGCCCCCATGAGGCGGAGGTCGCCGCCAGGCCCGAAACATTGGGCTTACGTCGACGGACGTTGTGACTAGCCGAGGGCACCAGTTCGCGACATTATAACGCGAATTGGCCGAAACTCACCGGCACTAATGTAGACGCGAAAAGGCCCTCCGAAAGCTCTCTCCCCCCTTTCTCAATCTTTCCCGAATTTTCTTTCGGGTGGGGCGCGTTCCCCCCCGTCTGTGTGTTCGCATATGTGTGTGTGTGTGTGTGTGTGTGTGTGTGTGTGCGTGTGTGTGTGTGTGTGTGCGTGTGTGTGTGTGTGTGTGCGTGCGTGCGTGCGTGCGTGCGTGCGTGCGTGCGTGCGTGCGTGCGTGCGTGCGTGCGTGCGTGCGTGCGTGCGTGCGTGCGTGCGTGCGTGCGTGCGTGCGTGCGTGCGTGCGTGCGTGCGTGCGTGCGTGCGTGCGTGCGTGCGTGCGTGCGTGCGTGCGTGCGTGCGTGCGTGCGTGCGTGCGTGCGTGCGTGCGTGCGTGCGTGCGTGCGTGCGTGCGTGCGTGCGTGCGTGTGTGCGTGCGTGCGTGCGTGTGTGTGTGTGTGTGTGTGTGTGTGTGTGTGTGTGTGTGTGTGAAGGGGTGGAGAGGGTACGCGATGGCGATCTACTGCGACGGGTGGCGTTCGATCTATGATCGGAAAATTATTCTCGTCCTCGGGCAACAGCGAATCGTGGAGCTCGAGAATTCGACCGTGGTCAAGATGGACTTCTGTTCCAACGATTGAGGGGTTGTTGACCGGGGTGCTAAGACGAGCGAGAATCGGTCGGCCGCCGTTCTCAGGCTAGCTTCGTGACCCAGCGAAGCCGCCGAATGAGAAACCACGTGATCGAGCTTGACAGTGGCGAGCAGGAAGGCGGAGGAGGGACACACCTCGTTGCCGCTGTTGTGCCATCTCTCTTCACTCAGAAAAAATATTTATTATGTTCTGATAAATTGCCACATTAGAACATAATTTATTAGAAATAAATAAATGTTTATTCGTATGGAGACTTTTTTATGTGATTTTAACTACAGCATTTATTCGGCGTTACTAAATATGTTTTTTTACGTGCCGATTTTTCACATCAATTAAAAGCCATATTTAAAATAGAAAATTTGAATAAATATTTCCTCAAATCAAATAAATACTTCTTTCCAATCACGAAAACCTCGTATTTCGCGACTATGGTCGTGTTCGTTGGGTCTCATCATTTTGACTGGGCATGCGCATAATGATGCGCATTTGATGATGCGCACGTTTCATTGCGCAGTTGCGCGTTGCGCATCATTATGCACATGCGCACTTGTTCGTATCAAAATTATGAGACCCAACGAACACGACCTCTGATACTAATGCGCGCATGCGCACTTTGCGCTTGAACGCGACGGGCCCGACAGCAGGCCGCTCGTCAGATGTAGCTCACGCATACGCTTACCATGTAGCTTTTTCCTATGCCAATGCTATTGGCAGAAGTGTCCGCCTTGCGTTTCGGAAGTGAGAAACTCGAAAGTGATGAATGATTTAAGTGTAAGCAAGAATATAAAGTGAGAAAAAAACATTTAAGTGAGAAAATAATGACGGACGAAATTACACAATTCCTCGAAAAAAACTAGCTGGGGGATTATGAAGAATCCTATTAGATGTTAAGAAAAACTCTATTAGTCGGATGTAAAAGGTCTATTTTTTCTAACTTATATATCCTTTTAGATGTTAGGAAAAATTCTTAGTAAATCTTAAACATAAACTTAAATAAAAAAATATCTTCCCTGCTAAAAATGTCAGATTGAATATTATTAACCATCATAGGAATAATGCATAATTCTCATTATATCCTTTCGGACCTATCTCGCTCTCCCTTGGTGATGCATAACGATGCTGAAGTTTGCATCGTTGGACTGCAACGAATTTAACTTGTTTTGGCAGATTTCGCCTACGAAAGTCCTTCAAACATTTATAAGAAATTCATTTAGCGATCTACATTATAAATCTTTAAAAAAGATCGTCTATAATAATAAAAATATGGAAAATAAAATGTAAAACGGGACTTTCGTTGCGTTTCAACGATGCAAACTTCAACATGGTCATGCATAAATATTGGTTCGTTTCGAATATAAACCAATGCTCCGTGTTATAAATATGAAGTTCGTCATTGCTACTTTATGAATTTGAATAGATTTCTATGCGATCCGTTAAATTCTATCAGATGCAGACCCTAGCCACGGTTTAGTTGTATATGACTTCTTTGTCATTCAGATACCAATTGAATTCTTTCGTCTTCGTCTCATTGTAGGGCATGATTTTATCGTTTTTGTATCATTACATGCACTATGGATGAATGAAATTTAATCTTATCCCGCACTTAAAACTCGTATCATATTCTCGTATAATTCATTTTCCATGCGTCATATGAATACTATTCTTTCGTTTGTATCTCATTGCACAGCTTATTTTATAAAATCTACACTATGAGCGATGCGGAAATGATTTCTAATAATACATATACGGCGGTGATTGGTGACTTTTCCATGATAAAAAATACCATCTGTTGTAATGTAAAGTTCGTCATTGCTACTTTATGAATTTGAATAGATTTCTATGCGACTGCTGAATTCTATCAGATGCATACCGTAGCCGCGGTTTAGTTTTATACGATTTCCTTGGCATTCAGGGACCAATTGAATTCTTTCGTCTTCGTGTCATTGTAGGGCATGATTCTATCGTTTTCGTATCATTACATTTTCTTTTCTTTTTTCGAATAATAGAGATACGATTATGCTGCTAACATTTCCTATGCACTATGGATGAATCAAATTGAATCTTATCCCGCACTTAAAACTCGCATCATATTCTATATGGAAAATGAAGTTTTATGAAAAAGATGTGATAGGGACAACAAAAGATGCTATAGAAAATGATGAAATGGAATCGAAAATAGTAAACACTTTTACTGTTAGCAAAATTATTGAGCCTTGTTCAGTATACATCTATTCAAGTAATTAATAGCAGCGCAAAACATCAATAAAAGTTATTTTTCCAATTGAAATTTAGTTGACTAGATATAATCAAGAGTGAATATACAAAGTCAGCCCGATATTTTCGGCCATTTTTTACTCTTGTACACGATGGCGACGAGATATTTATATATACATATATATATATATATATATATATATATATATATACACAACAGCAATATAAAAACCTATTGGTTTTTAACGTAAGTTGGATCCTTTTATCTATTTGCGTTACAAAAATAATTCACCAATCCAAAAGCAGTGTATAAAACTGTGCTTGACTCTTCTCTGTGTACCTTTCATTTTACAGGGCCGAGCAATATGTATAAATACTTAATTCGTGTGGTTTTTAAATATGAAAATTTGCATGCTTCGACTGCAATGAGACGCATGACATTCAGAATGATTCATTTTCATTGAAATGCCATACTGTATTCTTTATTACGTAGTACATACATTCGCGATGAAAAGTATCGCGTTCAAAATGATTCATGTTCATTGAAATATCATAATGTATACTTTAGTACGTGGTACATACATCCGCAATGAAATACTACAAGTATTCAATAATACAGGCTGAACTGCAATGAAACGTTTCGCATTAAAAATGATTCGTTTTCATTGAAATATCATACTGTATACTTTATTACGTAGTACATAAATTCGCAATGAAATACTATTAGTCATTAATAATACAGCCTGAATTGCAATGAGACGTATCGCATTCACAATGATTCATTTTCATTGACATATCATACTGTATTCTTTATTACATTCGCAATGAAATACTACTAGTAATTAATAATACAGCCTGAACTTCAATGAGACGTATCGCATTCAGAATGATTCATTTTCGGTAGCAGTTACTATATTCTTCATTACGTAGTATATACATTTTCAATGAAATACTACGAATAATGAATATAATACAGGCTCAACTGCAATGAAACGTATCGCATTCAAAATGATTCATTTTCATTGGCATATTCATACTATATATACTATTCATATATATAAGATTCAACTTTATAATAATCCTATGAAGAATGCCAAATTCAACTGCATGAAAGTATTCTTTATACAGTATTTATATAGAACATGATCAAATTTGGTTCACACAAATACGATCCTGATTGCGCAATATACGAATCAGAAACACGAAAGGAAACTGCTGAAACGAAAGGAACATGCTGTTTTATGCGACGTAATACATTCGTGCATATACATTTATAACAAACAACGAAAACGAAAGGTACAATCATACATAGCATATACGAATAGATTCACACATATAAACAGCATATGTCGTATATCGCAATCCTACGCAATGGGGTGGTATCATTCATTCGCTATTAATTCGAATTGGAGCTCGATATTATAAACTCATCATCATCCAAGACGATTCCCATCATAATAATCTGTAGATGTTTATGAATAACAGGAATCAGAAACACGAACCAAAACGAAATAATTTTTTTTTTTCGTTTTCTATCAGACATTTTTAGGAGGGTTAGCTGTTAATACAATCGTAGTAGGCCGACATACGAATAAGAAAACTTATTCGCCAGGAGACAAACTTTTTTGTCCTTCATAAATCTTTTTTCTGAGTGTTATCCTCGTCGAGATCGCCGACTTCCCCTTTGCCATGCCCTTCCTCTGAACCCCTAATGTGCGTGTGCGCGTGGGTGTCTCGCAAATAAATAAATAAATAACAATAATAAAATTGGTCCTAATCTAGTATGGGTCCGCGTTCGGGGTGAGCATCGAGCGGCAGGGACGCTATCACGGGTTTTCCGGGGAGCCCGGAAAATTGCCACGTGACAACATTTAGACAGAAAAAAAAGCAGTATTGAGGGATTTTTGAAACTGAGAAATAATTATTCTATAATTATAAAACTTTAGGTATACTTTGATAGTATATTTAAGTATATGAAACAATTTTTTGAAATTTATTCGTCATCAAAATGGCGGTGCTGTGGCGGAGTGTTACGGCAAGGTCGCCGCGGGAGTTGCGAATCGGCATGCAGTCTAGCTTCCCGTAGACTTTCATTTGCAAAAAAATTCAAACATTTTTTAGTTAGAACATGTATAGTTTCTATGTGACGGTAATTAAAATAAATAAAATGTAAATTTGAGAAAATGGCACGCATTTACAAAAACAATCAACATTTCTGTAAAACGTGGATTAAAAAGTAGTTTTTTTTTCAATTTCTCAAAAACAACTCAATCGGCTTAATAGTTTTTGAGTAATCTTGGACGCCAATTTCGGTAATGCAGTTTTGAGATAAAAAACCTGTTTGAAGCTCACGCCCTCTCCGAATCCGAGCAGTGAGGCACAGCGTTTACGGGGTGTAACGTTTTAAGTTTTTCGAATTTTGAATTTTATTTTGATTCAAAAATATTGAGCGAATATCTAAACCGATGTGCTGGTCTAGTGGTTAGCGTGCTTGCCTCTGAAATCAGCACATCGGGAGGTCGCGAGTTCGAATTGCCCTCTCGTAGTTTCGGAGAGAAATAAAAACACGGGCGTGACGTAGCTCCAGTTTTACACGGATGTCGCGCACACGGACCGGTACGTGTGTGTGTCACGTGAGTGTGACTGTAGCCTGTGAGTTATTTCTCGACGAAACGCGACTAGCTCCGAGCCTGGGAAGCGAACTCGGGACCGGCTGTATTGGTATAGGTATTCCGCAGTTTCCCGATACCCATGGCAGAAATGTCATGGTGAATGCGATACAGAGGGGAAAGGCGGTTGCGGCCGCAAGGTGGGGATATAAACTGGAATAGGGGGTCTAAACTGGAATATGGGGTATGTATCGCGGGGGAAGAACCCTGTACAGATCGAAGATAAAAAAAATTAAGCGAATGTCTGAATTGGTAAAAAAATTATGGGAAAATAAAATTTGATTCTTGCGTATACACGAAGCGGTTAAATCGTAGTCATTACAAAAAATACAATCGCGTTTAATGTGATATGACACGTGTATAATTGAACTAAATATATTACAGCAATCGATTCAATACTTTTTTCTTAGGTTGAAAAAATAAAATCAAATCGTATATAATGGCCGAGCACCACCGAAATTATAAGTGCGAGGAAACCCGTAGGTCTCGGAGTACCCGCTAGAAGCCGCACGCCCGCTCGTCTCTCGTCAGCGTAGCGCGAATCGAAAATCTACTTAAGCGCCGGAGAAACTCTACGTAGTATTGCTTTTCGGCCTGTAGCTAAGATCAAAGTGTAGTATCTGTTGTTATCAGTTGAAAATCTGATGGTCGTTTTAATGCTCACTTTTATTTAAGATTTTAAAAAAATTGAAAAACTTTCAATTTTTAAATGGAACATATTCAATCAAACATTTTATTATGACGATCCCATCCTGCTCCAAATAACTGCATGCAAACTTCTTTCAAATATTTTCAGCAATTCTCTTGAGTGTACCATTATTTGAACCAACAATCAAGAAATGTTTGCACGTCCATATTAAAAACATATTAAGAACCATATTTAAAACATGATTTTTCTAATTCACAAATATATTCTTTTGATTGCGATGAAAATTTATTTCATAAAATATTATATTTTTTTTCTATTAGAGACTAAATGCGTTGTTACAGATGACACCTGTACTTTTTGGCAAAAAATACCATTATTTCGAATCGATATTGTTAATTTTCCACTCATGATATACACTTGTCTCTATCTCATGCAGCTACTTTTGATATTGTACGGAGTAGGAAAATGTTACGTCTAATGGCATATTTGTTTCGATGTAGTAAAGAAATAATCCATTCTATTGATTATATTTTTGTACGAAATAAAAAATTCACCAATCCCTTAATTATTTCATCCATACATCTACAGATTGTACATAGAATTATTCCAATAGATTATCATTTTATTTTAAGAATGATGGAGATATTGAGAGAACAGAAGAGATTATCGAATAAAATAATATGTTATTAAAATCAATCACATCTCCCAATATATTATAGTATTGTAACAATGTCATATATTGGTGGCACTCCGTGTTCAGACATTTATTTGGGTCCATCAATGTATTTTTTCGATTGAATTTGTTTTTATTTCAGTGTACTATAAATGTGTCTTTCAATTTTTGCTTCCTCATGGAGGAAGCTTTATGTAAAAACAAACGGCTCATACGGTCAGCTTTAGGGTTAAAATAAATGAGTAAAAAACGATGTGCAAGTACAACTTACAGGATTTTATTTTCTACATTATAATTTAACAATGTTTTCTTATGCAAAATAACTTTATCATTAGCCTGCTTTTTCAATTTTTAAATATAAAAAATCTACAGATATTACGTAAAATGCAACTATTTCATAGCATTGAAAATGGAATCAGACTTTTCGGGCATTAACAAACAGGTACATGTAAATCATATGAGTTGGTTTTTATTATTTTTCAAAAAATATTGACACATTGAGGTATATAATTTGGTTTGCTTGTGTTCGTTTGGGTTTGTTCGGGTGCGTTTGATTTTCTTTGAGTTTGTTTGTATAATAATTGTCATATTTTCGTAATATATTTGTAATATCGATTTTAAATTAATAACAAGATTATAATTGGGTGGTCAGAAGGCATTTTTCAACCAATCACAGGCATTCTGCATGCCGTCGCAGCACTCCCACTCTACTACAACACAATGGCAGTAGAGTGGGGGTTAGCGTTAGTTTCGTGTGCCGTTCAGCTAACTCGGACCCCTATACCCACCTTACCTCAATAAATGTATACAGCTTTAAAAGCATGTTAAATGTTAACAAAATCAAAAGCCCTTAAAATCTAAACTTTTTCGCTGGTTCTCACGACATTTCCTTTATAATGCCTTACTTCTATGCTGAATATCACCCAAGTATGTTATGTTTTCAGAAAGATACATCGTGATAATTCACATGAATATTTAAACTCCTTTATAATGTAAACACTTTCACCAATTCCCGTAAAATGGAACCACGACAAAAGTTCCGCAATAATATTCGATTTATATGCAAAGGCATTAAAATAACGAAAATGTTGGGAAATTTTCACCCTGCAGACATTTTACTGTCTTATCTTTAAATACACCAAAGAATACAGTGAAAATGACAGCGTAAAAAGTAATTTTTTTTCTGAAAATTAATACTTCCGTCGAATGAAAAGCGTTTTATCGATGTTCACTCAATTTATTTAGAAACATGCTTCCTGCGATACACTATCGGTGTGCAGAAATTCAGTCGGCTCACTACACTCATACTCACGCACGCGGGCGGAAGTGAAGACAACTTTTTTTGCATCCTCCTTTTCAACGTTTCGGACCATTCTAAACGCATTTCAACTGCAAGTCGATTTTTTTTCATGTAAGCAAAGCTTCTATGAGTAAGCCAAAGTTGTGCGTGCATATTTTCGGATCACCGATCCGCGATTATCTAAAAGAGAATAACGGTTCGGAGAACCATTTTTTGCATTAATCAGTAATGTGATCGAAGTTGCGTGACTGGCACTCCGACATACAACCGTTTTTTCTTCAGTATGCCAACACCTTTCCTGTAGTGTGGTCATTTCTCACGTCACTGTGTCTGCTCCGGATGTTTTTTTTGGCTCCAAATATACAGCTTAGGCAGATGGAAAACCCAATAAAATTCGACGTATCCCCGCGATAATAAATTCCTTGCTTCGCCTCCGCACATTAGACCGAGGTGAAATATTATAACGCTTATTAGAAAAATATGCCATCCCGTTGATGAATCGGCCACAGGATCTAACTATCATTATCGTGATAGTTTGTCGATGACCTGCCGTGTGCGGCTTCTATGAAAATATATATAGATACACACATACTACCCTGGGCATCTTTCATTTGCTGCGATAAACCAGACACGCGACTTTATATAATCCACGGTTTGTCATTTATTGTGCAACTCTGCGCGTCGCCGAATGATGTTGAGAAGAAAGAAATGGGTGTAAACAGCCGCAGGTGAGCGAGAGAGACGCGTCGGTATATGACTCTCTTTGAGCACAACGGCGCGAAAATCTCCCGCAATTGCATGCCTCCCCTTGAAGTTATCGCGCACATCAATTGTTCTCTATGTAGGTACTCATTTGACAAGTCTGCGATATTTGCAAAATGATTATAACTACAAGGTTCACGAGCGAATACATATTGTGCTCTTAACAAAAAGAATGAAGCTGTTAAACCCAGGACACAGGTTAAATTCATCTCGTGTCCCCATTTTCACGGAACGATTGAATTCTAGTACAAGGCTCGGTCTGCACTTCATTGGGAAGGTGCGGGTTTGCGGCTTGTGGGCCCGAAGCTCAGTGCAAGTTCGATCGGTTATAGGCGACCCATATCTTGTTCAAAATTTCCCAGGAAAAAAGTCTCCTGAATACAACTGCTCGCAAACAAAAATCTCTCTGGGTCAGAGAAAACAATTAATTTTGCATAGGATTCAGATCTTATTGACAGACCTCCGGTAGTTATTCACACATTAATAATACAATTTTTTAAGTCTTCAGACACTCGAAAATGCATTCCAGTAAAAATATCAGTTGAAAATTTTAATTTATTAATTCCAAGAATTATTAAATAAATTTTCGCAAAAAGTTTGAAAACATCAAAGAATGTTACAACCTTGCAATGGTGGCATTACTTTTTATAGACTTCGAATAACATCGAATAAACGGACAATGGTCCAACTTTCAAGTATTCTGCGTATGTTTATTAGGGTTTGGCGAAAAAGTTTGCATTCACATACTTAACTTAAGAATTAACATCTCGTCAACCGGCTGACCATTAGGCGTTGGATTTTGGAGCGCAAGGGTTTCATTTTGTGGATCAGGTAAATGAGAATCCCTATGAATAGAGATAGACAAAACAAAAGAAGTGAAATGAGAACGAAATCTGATGTATCCAAATAGTTATTTCAAGTAAATGCTTCTGAAATTCAGCCTACAGCTCAGCTACCCAACTAGGAACAAAGACGAAGGTTGACAATATTGAAGTTGGCATCCTTCGAGAGCAACGGAAACTCTTTTATATTTGCTCATTTTTATTATTATCTGAAATCATTTATTAAAAACTTAGGCTGAAGATCTTTAATAAACGGATCCTGAAAAACGTTCAAGCGACGTAGCCCAACTTCGGCGAAAAAAATGGGCAATGGAGAAAAATAAATTTTCGCTGTGTTTGAACGATGCACAGTGCGTTGAAAGTTATAACTAGTGTCTACGGACATTGGAGCCTCGATGTGAAAAAACTTCTGAAAACTCGCATGGGCAACGTGTTTCTCTATTTTTCTCTATCATAAAACTCTAGAAACGGGAGTGAGCTTCTTACAACTATGACTTCGAAGTAACAAGGAATAAAAAAAGAAAGTTAGACAGTTGTTAACGCCATTCAACGGAAGCCTTTCTGTAATTTCGCATTATCCCGTGTTTAACCGTTAAGATTTACTGAAGTAGACAGTCGGTTGCAATGTTATCATTAATTTTGCATAATAGGCGAGTGATGGATCACTGGAGGGCGACAAGAGCATGCTCGGCGTTTTTTGACTCTCAGTCTCTGTCTTTCCGTTCATTGGGGAAATATATTCCTTTTTTCCTTTTTCCTCCACGGTCTTTCGTGTTCGTTCCGCGAAGAATAAAACGGGGCCTCTCTCGAGTGTATTCCCTCGAGCTGTGCGGGCGACAAGTCGAAATAAGAAAAACGAAAAGAAAAAAGGGTGTCAATGATAACTCACGCGTGAGGTGACTCTACACAGCATTTCAAGTGAAAACGATCAATTTGTAAGCCCCATATGAAGGAATCATGGCTATAATTTTTATCAGCTTTTGGTACAACTCTTAAATACTCATACTTCTTGTCAGCATATCATTTTCGTCGCTTCGACAATACGATTAGAAAATGTCATATAAACTATAAAAAATTGGTCACTCTCCACTAATCTGAAAACATTCACAAAAATATCTTACTCATGCATTTGGGAACTTAGGGTCCTAATTTGTGTGCCAAACCTTTCATATCGCGGAGTACAAAGAACAAAATGGACAAATAACATAATTATTCTGGAATTATTTTTATACATAGGTGAAAAAATAACATCTTACCTTAAATTTCCATAACTTTAAAATGTTGTATCGTGCTAAATGAATTATATCTATATACACATATATTAATGTATTATTATTTTTTATTGTGTCTGCTACGGCGAACGCTTCGCTAATTGTAGCTTCTATGTACAGGGATTTCCCCTTTTTACATTTCCCACCATTTTCTCCAATCCACATCCCTAATCGATCCCCACCTTGCGGCCGCAGCCGACTTCCCCCTCTGTATTGCATTCATCATGACATTTTCTGTCATGGGTGTAGGGAAACTGCGGAAAACATATGACAATACAACCGGTCACGAGTTCGCTTCCCAGCCTCGGAGCTAGTCGCGTTTCGTCGAAAAATAGCTCACAGGCTACACACACTCACATGACACACACGCGTACCGGTCCGTGTGCGCGACATCTGTATAGAACTGGAGCTACGTCACGCCTGTGTTTTTATTTCTCTCCGAAACTACGAGACGGTGATTCGAATCCGCGACCTCCCGATGTGTTGATTTCAGAGGCAAGCACGCTAACCACTAGACCAACACATCGGTTGCGCAATTCATACGATTTTCTGTATATGTAAAAATAACAAAATGGCCGATATTTTTCGAAAAAAAAAAACAAAAAAAAAACGTTGTGCCGACGTTTCGCAAACGTTACAGTCTGCATCATCAGGGCTGAGAGCTCCGATACTGAAGCTCTCGTGTCTCGATATTCCTTATATAGTTGCAGTCATCGTTTCGGATCGCTGCACCAGCCAATCAGATGTTTTAATTGATCAGCTGGTCAATTAAAAAACCGGGAGGACGGTGTGCCAAATAGGATTGACGTGATATCCTCCATCTCTGTTTAGATTGTCCGGATGTTTTCGGATTTCCAAGCCTTCTCGGTGTTTCCTGGAAAAATAGCTGTTTGATGGGGCCAGACTTTGGGCTTTGTCGAACTGGATGGCATGACCAGTCTCCATCCAATGTTCGGCCAGCGCTGATTGTGTAATATGGCCATATTTGATACACCGTTGATGTTCTTTGATCCGTGTACTGATCTTCCTCCCGGTTTCTCCTATGTACACTTTACCGCATGAGCAGGGTATCTTGTATACTCCTGGTGCACTTAATAGTGGTCTTTGGTCTTTTGCACTTGGAATCACTTGTGCTAGTTTCTTCTGAGGTTTGAAGATGACTCGTACGTTATGTTTTCCAAGGACCCTCCCTATGCGATCGGTTATGCCCTGAAGGTATGGAAGGGAAGTTGTTGCGGTTATTTGTCCTTCATTCTCCCTATCAGGTGCTGTAACCGTTTTCGGATCCGCTATTTTTCTTTTTAGATTTTTGATCGTTCTTTCGATGTTGCCTGGCTTGTAGCCATTGTCTCCTAAAGCTTTTTGTAGGTGTTCTAGTTCAACCTCCAAGGAGTCTAGTTCGGAGATCGCTAGAGCTCTGTAGACCAGAGAGCTTATGACCGACTGTTTTTGGGAAGGGTGGTGATGGGACGTAGCATGGAGGTATCTATCCGTATGCGTTGGCTTCCGGTAAACTTTATGGTCCAAAGCGCCATCGCTTTTCCATTGAACCAGTACATCCAGAAAAGGGATTTGATTTTCCTGTTCTATCTCCATGGTGAATTGAATATTGGGGTGCTGGGAGTTGAGGAAGGTTAAGAAATGATTGAGGTTTTCTTTGCCGTGACTCCAAATGACGAAGGTGTCATCGACATATCGGAACCAGGTGGAGGGTTTGAGGGAAGCTTCTTGCAGAATTCTGTTCTCGAAGTTCTCCATAAAGATGTTGGCGATGATAGGAGAAATAGGGGAACCCATGGCTGCGCCTGAAGTTTGTTCATAAAATTGGGATTGAAATTGGAAATATGTTGAGTTTAGGCAATGTTCTATGAGGGGCAGTAGGTAGGGGGCAACTTTTTTGGAATTTTTAACTATGCTTAGGGTTTCATTGGTTGGGACGTTTGTAAACAGGGATACAACATCGAAACTCACTAAAATGTCTTCTGGTTGTACCTTGATAGTCTGGATCTTGTTCATAAAATCCCGGGAGTTTTGGATATGGGAGTTGTTGAGGCCTACGAGTTTCTGCAAAGGTTTGCAGAGAAAACGTGCCAAATGATATGTAGGACCGCCTATGTTGCTAACAATGGGCCTTAGTGGGATGTTGTTTTTGTATATTTTTGGCAGACCGTAAAGCCTGGGTGGTAGGGATTCCTTGGGTGTTAGGGCTTTGGTTAGGTTTTCTGATAGACCAGCCTTCTTTAGAAGTGTTGTTGTTTTCTTTTCTACACTCGATGTGGGGTCACGTGATAATTTCTTGTACGTGTTGGTGTCCTCGAGCAGGTTCAAAATTTTACTGCAGTAGTCCGTTTTATCCATGATGACAGTTGCATTCCCTTTGTCAGCTGGTAGTATTAAGATGTTCTTGTTTTTCTTCAAATTGTGAAGAGCAAGGTGTTCTTCCTTCGTGATATTCTGCTGCGGAGGTTTTGCCTTGTGTAGAATATTGCTTATCCGTTTCCTGATGTCGTTGCCAGTATCCAGTGGGAGACGATAGATGGCCGTTTCCACCTGGCTGATGATTTCTCTGGTTGGAATTTCTGTCGGTGTAATGGCGAAATTGTGCCCTTTTGCGAGGACTGATGTTTCAGCTGCGGAGAATGTGTGGTTACTTAGGTTTTTAACTGTGTGGGTTAGGATGGGCTGCTTTGATTGCGGACATAGTTTCCTGAATTTTTCTATTTGATTCTTGGATCGTAGGTCTGCACAGTGGAGGGCTTGTTCGTGAGTGACACGGTCAAGATCTTCCCACAGCTGTGGTTCCAAAGAGTCAGATAGACGTAGATGAAGTTTGAGAAGTTTTTGGGAATTTTGGTCCAAAAGCTTTTTGGTGACAGATATTCTCTCTTTCACCAGTCTCAGCGAGGCCTGGTGGAGGATAGTTTTGGCTTGTTTTGATGGAAAGGGGTTTTTCAATTGAAAACATTTTGGTACCACTTGATGGTCGCGGCACCTTTTTAGGAATGTTAACGAGCACAGTTGGATGTGCAGAGTTTTCCTGAGTTTGGAAAAGGTGTTAACAGAACCCAAAATAGACTCTCCGTGTAGGCGTCTGATTTTAGTTTTAAGGCTTTCACGGCTCTTTATGTAATGAGAAGAGTATGTGGCTTCCGGATGGAGGCCGTGTTGAGGATCAGCGTTGTGCCGACGTTTCGCAAACGTTACAGTCTGCATCATCAGGGCTGAGAGCTCCGATACTGAAGCTCTCGTGTCTCAGGTATTCCTTATATAGTTGCCGTCATCGTTTCGGATCGCTGCACCAGCCAATCAGATGTTTTAATTGATCAGCTGGTCAAACGGTTTTCACATATATTAATGTATTTATTTGAAATTATTAATATAAATATTGACACGCAGATATGCAGAAAAACTACAAGGTGTTCAGAGTTCTTAATACAATGCACACTCTCAGACTAGATTCGAGAGAATACGTGGCGAAAATGTTGATAGAAAGGAGTCCGAATGTACTGAAATTGCCCATGTACGAGGGTGGGGTGAAAAGTTTCCGACCTGACCAAGAAAAACGATGTTTAAACATTTGTTTGCTTTATTTTTCAACATGATCTCCATTAACACTGATACATTTCTCATAACGGTGTTCTAATTTAGTTATACCAGTTTTAAACGTAGATTCATCAAGCACCTCGAAATACTGATTTACAGCTTCGATAACTTCTTCGTTGCTCTTAAATCTTTTTGCGCCAAGCCATTTTTTGAGGTTAGGAAACAGGTAATAGTCGTTGGGGGCTAAGTCTGGAGAGTTGGGAGGATGCGGCATCAATTCAAACTTCAATTCGTGGATTTTGGACATGGCAACAATCGACGCTGGTGCGTTATCGTGATGAAACAAAACTTTTTCCTTCGCCAAATGAGGTCGCTTAATTTGCACCTCGTGCTTCAAACGTTGCAATAACTCTGCGTAGTATTGACCAGTGATAGTCTTACCCTTTTCAAGGTAATCAATGTATATAATTCCTCTCGCATCCCAAAAAACAGTAGCCTTAACCTTGTTTGCCGATAAAATTGTTTTTGCCTTCTTTGGGGTTGATTCCCCTGTTCCAACCCACTGTTTTGACTGTTCTTTATTTTCAGGAGTGTAGTGGTGGACCCATGTCTCATCAACAGTTATGAATCGACGCAAAAATTCGTTTGGATTACGCCTATACAGCGCCAAATTGTCGGTAGAAATGGTTTTTCGAAGCAGTTTTTGGTCGAGTGTTAGCAAACGTGGCACCCACCTTGCACACAGTTTTTCCATGTTCAAATGGTTGTGCAAAATATTTCGCACACGTTCAGCTGACATCCTACAGGTCTCAGCTATCTCATGCACTTTCAACCTGCGGTCTTCCAACACTATTTTATGGATTTTTTCAATCATCTCTGAAGTTGTGACTTCAACGGGCCGTTCAGAGCGAGGCTCGTCAGAGGTGCTCACACGACCCATTTTAAATTCAGAAACCCACTGCTTAATAGTTGAATATGATGGGGAGGAGTCTCCTAGTGCTGAATCCATCTCTTCTTTTATTTGTTTTGGTGTAAAACCTTTCAAATGGAAGTATTTGATGACAGCACGTTTTTCCAATTTTTCCATTTTTACGAAAACAACGGAAGCGTCTCGCGCAATGTGCTCTCAAACGCAAACTAACGTAGCGATTGGGCTGAAACTATACATACAAGCTCGGTAGGAATGGTACTGTAGGACGCCGCTCCAAAATTAGACCTAGTGGCACCATCTCTTGGTCAGGCCGGAAACTTTTCACCCCACCCTCGTATATTCGCGCTCGATGGTTTTTAGTCTGCAAAGCGAGAATACGCGATGTGAGAAGCGAAAACTCGCGCGAGCTGTTCTTTCCTGGGGCAAAGATGAGGCACAATGGAATATTTGTACCGGGCGTACCGTTTCAAACAGAATAGAGAGATATCTTTAGAAATATATATCGAGTCTACTATTTTTGGGGACAGAGTTGCGGGGTCGTTGTCATACTGTCAATTTTCTCCGGTACAAGTACTAAACGCATTGAAAATATGTAACCAACTGTGCATCAATCGTAGCGCCGCTTGCGGGAAATTTTGTCCGAATGATGAGGCTAGCAAATTTACGATTATAGATATCGAAAGATCGAACCGATCAATGACACCGATTATCGCAGGTCGGGCCTCGGCCATTTTAATGGCAGGCGAATCAGGTCAGGTAGATGCCTGTCGTCTTACATCGTTACTGCCGCGCGTCCATTCTTAGTAACATCTACTAAGAGTGAGCCTAACTTGGAAAGCTGGAACTACGAGCTAAGAAGCAGGTACCACAAGATGGCCGCGAGCGTGTCTTTGATACCTCCGATTTTTCTCGACGAATTATCGATTATCTTTCCAACTTTTTTCCCAAGTGAAAAAGAGCCAATGAGTATGGTGAAGTGGTACCGCACGGGTGTTCAAATCCGTCGACTGATAAAAAAAGTGTTATGGAAGCACGCTGGGCCAATTTGTCTTATTGTGCTTTAAGGAATAATTATCTAAAAAAACAAGTCGTGTTGTATTTTCAGCGCAATCCGTGAATTATCTGTAAAATTCTCGATTTGTTCAGTGGGCAGTTGGCCGTTTATGTTCATGCATTGGATGACTCTTAAGCAGTGATGAGCAAAATACCAAGGCCACGATAGTCTAGCCCTTGACTTTGCACATCCAGTCTCAGCCTTGCTTTTGCTAAAGCCTGTGTCGTCCCGGTCTTAATTTTGCTTGTACCCTGCTTTTTCTGCAATCTGCTTGTGATCAATGATTCATATATACGTATTTGGGAGTTTTTTATAGGTATGGAGAATAAGTGGCGTTCAGCTAAATCGTGTAAGTAATACAAAATTATAGTATTACTTCGCTCAATGGTACCTTGTGAATCTTTTTTTACGGTACGCATTGTTCATGTGTGTCCAAAGATTATAAGAATTTTATGTAGCAACAAACCTCTGTAAATCTTTTATTATTGGAGGAAAGCAGCGACGGAATATTGAATATGGTATAATGAAATGAATCGAAACACTAAACGTTGCGAACATTTTGTTGAATTGAAGTACACTTTGCAAAAAAATTTAGGGAGCAAGAAAAAAATCCAAATTTTTGGGGGATTTTCAACAGGCTGTAACTCATACAAAAATGGTCGTACAGCAAAAAAAAAAAGCAAATTGTAGCTCCAAGTGTCTAGTTTTCGGACCTGAGTTTGAAAATTTTTTTTTGAAAATATTTTTCGAGTAATCATAAGAAAACCACCGAAAAAAAAATGTTCGAAATTTTTTGGTTTTTTTTTAATCTACGGACGTGGAAAAAAAAATTTCGACTTAACCTCTATATGGACCGGATAGCTTGTTTATTCCGCTTTAAATTGGTTTTTTAAAAATCTCGATACGAGCATTTCTCGCTGAGATATCGGTGTTTGAATGGAAAAAGATCATTTTGTCTTTGATTACCAATATCTCAGCAACCAATGATCGCACAGAAATTTTGAGGTTGGTTTCAAAAACTTGAATAAATTCTCTACAAGGATTGGCAATTGAATTTTGAAAAAAAATTTTTTTTTCAATCATTACATGAATTTGAAAAAGCGACCAAAAAAGGGCTTATTGTGGTTTTTTGGAAAATCAAGCGCCCAATCAAAAATATTGCGGAAACCACTAATGTTAAGTGTACCTTTTACTGTTCAATATACCCACATAAACGCTACGAAGTTTCAATTTAATCCAGCCAACCGTTTTTTTTTCCCACTTGATCGAATTTTTGAAAAAATTAAAGGAGCAAGAATTTCGCTCTGAAAACGTCATAATTTTTATCAAAAATGAAAAAAAAAAATTTTTTTTTCATTTTTCTCTTTATTGACTAATACACAACAGAGAGAAAAATGAAAAAAAAATTTTTTCATTTTTGATAAGAATTTTATCAACTTGGAAAATTTTTGAAAAAAAAAAAAAATCGAAAATTTTTGAAAAAAAAAATTTTTAAGAAAAGTTTTAAGAAAAACTGTTTTTTTTTAGACACTGTTTAAATTCGCACAAAAAATTATTGTCCCAATATTCGTAGAACGAATATTCGACTTGCCTTGGGGGTATCAACTTTTAATTTATTCAATTAATTTGTGACTAGGAAAATTAAAGTGCGGAAGAGGAAAATCGGTGAGAAAGTGAGTCGCCACATTTCTTTATATTAGGGCCAATTGAAAAAAAAATAAAAAAAAAAATTTCAAAAATTTTGGAATTTTTTTTTCAAAAATTTTCGATTTTTTTTTTTTCTTAAATTTTCCAAGTCACTAATACAGAATTAAGAGAAAAATGAAAAAAATTTTTTTTTTTTTCATTTTTCATAAAAATTATGACATTTTCAGAGCGAAATTCTTGCTCCTTTAATTTTTTCAAAAATTCGATCAAGTGGGAAAAAAAAACGGTTGGCTGGATTAAATTAAAACTTCGTAGGGTTTTTGTGGGTATATTGAACAGTAAAAGGCACACTTAACATTAGTGGTTTCCGCAATATTTTTGATTGGGCGCTTGATTTTCCAAAAAACCACAAAAAGCCCTTTTTTGGTCGCTTTTTCAAATTCATGTAATGATTGAAAAAAATTTTTTTTTCAAAATTCAATTGCCAATCCTTGTAGAGAATTTGTTCAAGTTTTTGAAACCAACCTCAAAATTTCTGTGCGATCATTGGTTGCTGAGATATTGGTAATCAAAGACAAAATGATCTTTTTCCATTCAAACACCGATATCTCAGCGAGAAATGCTCGTATCGAGATTTTTAAAAAATCAAATTAAAGCTGAATAAACAAGCTATCCGGTCCATATAGAGGTTAAGTCGAAAAAAAAATTTCCACGTCCGTAGATTAAAAAAAAAACAAAAAATTTCGAACATTTTTTTTTCGGTGGTTTTCTTATGATTACTCGAAAAATATTATCAAAAAAAAAATTCCGAACTCAGATCCGAAAACTAGACACTTAGAGCTACAATTTGCTTTTTTTTTGCTTCACGACCATTTTTGTATGAGTTACAGCCTGTTGAAAATCCCCCAAAAATTTGGATTTTTTTCTTGCTCCCTAAATTTTTTTGCAAAGTGTAGTAATCAACGCCATCATTAGATTGAAATAAAATACTAACATCGTTAACACTTTATGACACTAGTCGCTCAATGGTCAATACAAAGTAACCATCAAGTGGATTCGTTATTCAATCTACTGCCATCCTTGCAACGTACCAAGAATAATCTTGAGAAAAGTTCGTCAGCAGAGAGTGAGGGTGATGAAATCGATAAGAAGTCGTAAGCTGTTTTAGAAAGGTAAAGGATAGGTAGACTGCACTGCACTGCACTGCACTGTTGCGTTTGAAGTCTGACGAATGGAGTAGACTTTACCCAACAATGTCTACTGTGACGAACTGAGGAACATCAAATACGACGGTGGATTTAAACGTTTTTTAACCTGACCAAGAAGAAGCAAAATTCTAATCAATTCTCCTTCCTTTTCTAATAAATGGTAATGAATGAAAAACAACGACCGTGGTTGAATGTTAATGGCACGATTACTTTGTGTCTATCAGTCTTTGAAGGCGACTGTGTCAATAATGGATAAATTGGAGTATCTCCGGATAATAAAATTACGTTATTTGAACGAGAACATTTAAATGGATATCAGGGCCTAATGGGGTTATAACGGATATCTAAAGCCTCAGGGTACGGAGATTCTGCTCCTTCCTTTATAACTGAAAACCTCGGCTGCTGCGTTTAAACGTATGGGAACGAGTATTTCGATCGAGTAACGCTCTAGGCAACCAAGAACCACAATGACAGAAGCGTGGTCGATTACGTTTGCTGAATTGTGATGGGCAATCGCTGACTAAGTTTGAGAGAGATATCGGAGGCTGCTGACGGCTCATCTGAATGGGCACACAACATTTCATATAAAGGATTAAGGATGAGAAAGCAGAGCGCACGTTGCATTCTGCATGGGGTGTTCATTGTTAACGAAAAACGAGACCTGTTCAAAATTTGCCGATTTTTATTATTGTCGATGAACTACTACACTTCGAAGTCAAATGAATAGTCGAAGCAGTGGCCTGCAAAAGATAAACCGACCTTGAAGAAAGCGACAGCAGCTCCGCCAGCTAGCAAGACAATCGCAAGTTTTTTTAAACTTGCATGGGATAATCCTTATTAACTACTGCGAAAAAGGTAAAACCCTAATGGGAGAGTATTATCGTGGATTGTTGCAACGTTTCTACAGGGAATCTAAGAACAAAATATTCTTCATTTGGCCAAACAGAAAATCGTCTCACACCACCAAGGCATAAAAATCGGAAGTTGCGATAGCAAAACTGCTTGAATTGAAGCCCGAATGGATTCCTCATCTCCTTTCGCGACTCCTTCGGTTCCCAAGTTTAAAAAATTACTTTTTGAAAAGACATTGTCTTTGAATTCTGAAATTATAAGAGCTGTTAATGTCAGCTTTTCTTTTTTAGACTAGAACTATCATTTTGAGAGACGGAAAGGTCTTGAGAAACGATGGCCAAATGTAGTAAGTTAAAGGGACACTACGGTCATACATTTCGTACGGCTTGAAAAATGTTTTTTCCTCTTATTTGGGTCGGTTACTTTTCAATCCACCCTCGTAGGGCGCGCGGTATAGAAAAATACGTTCATGGGGCAAAGGAGAAATTTTGTGATATGCTACTTGGTCGTGTACAAGCTGTAAGACCAAGACCGATTCAGCTCAATCACTGTTCTATACTTTGTTGAAGAAAAAACGTATTATGTATTTGAAAGTGCGAATATTTTTATTTTTATATAAGGTACAAACATGGAGGTTATGTGTGCAACACAACATCCGATAAATGGTCGTCTCGACCCTGTTTGCCAACGTTCACTCTTTTGTCGAAATTTTCAATAACAATTTGGCATAATTGCGGACCAATTTTATTAATGGTGCGTCCAATTGCTTCCCTGAGCTCCGGAATGATCTGTGGATCATTGGCATACACTTTTCCTTTCAGATAACCCCAAAGAAAGAAGTCCAATGGCGTCAAATCGTACGAACTTGGTGGCCAATTCACATCGCCGCGGTGCGGGATAACACGACCATAAAACTTCGTCTGAAATAATTGCATTGGTTTGCTCGCACTGTGGCAGGTTGCGCCATCTTATTGAAATAACATGTCTCTCAAGTCCATGCCGTTTATGCCATTTATCGGATTGTGTTCCACGCATAACTTCCATGTTTGCACCTTATATGAAAATTAATATATTTATACGTATAATATATATATACGTTTTATTAATAAATTAAAATGTCAGGTCATTTTAAGACACCCTATATATATAACGTGACGGCAGCCAAACGAAGACGAAATAAACGAAAACTGTCTTGAGGTAGCAAACTGTCGTAGGTATAGCATTTTGCAGCTGTAGCATAACCCAGGGCGGTACTTTTATGCAGACTTTAGTGTCAAATTAGCACCCCGTCCACCGGCTCCGTACGTGTACTAAATTCGTCCCTCTGAATTTTCTGTCGTACCGGAAATGCGTTTATCTAGGATTCTTCCTGCAAGTATGGATAATGCACATCAATATTCCCGTCACGTTGTTCATCGTTCGTATAAATTTAGAAAACCCTATGCACCTTGCACGAGCATATACGCATGCACACGCGATGTCAAGCTGATATTGCAACCTCTACGTAGTAGGCCTTGGGTAACGCAATCATACATGCAGCAAATGGCCAGTAGTTATGACAGATTTGGAGTGCTTGACTCTGGAATTTTTATGATAGATATCACTTTTCTTACGCTAAACGTTTCTTCTATCAGACTGCAATTATGCGCCGTAAGAAAATATAGGATTTGTGTTTATCTTCATAATTTTTTCTGTGGCATAATTTTTATATTTTTTTGCACCCTGGCCATAATATGAGTCGTAAAGTGCAAGAAAAGGCCGTTTTTTTATTGACCTCTGTGAACTTGGCACCCGAGTATCTCCGATCTCAATATTTTTTGGTCAATTCCGAAGATTTTCGACTGTAGTTGATTGTAGTAAACTTAATTTCGTTTATAGTAGCCCAGAAAAAAATTGAGACCAGCAAGAAAATGGCATCCCCCGAAATAAAAATAACGAACCTTTATAATTTTTTTTCGTTCAAAATCGTTTGTAGTTGATTGTAGTTAATTTATTTTCGTTTGTAGTTGGAGGGTTTATTTTATTTGGCCAAAAATGAAAATCGAAAAATAAAACGGCCGGCAACGATTTTTGGAGTGAGTTCTACATGTTAGTTAACAAATGTCTAGCATAAAAAACATGAACTAAAACAACAGCATTACTGAAATGAAATATTGCACTATTTTTATAAGCAGATTTTCCTTAAATTTTCCGTATAACCGCAAAGGCAGGAATACGATATATCCTAGGTTTGTAGTTGCGAACTAGGTAACTACAAACGACGCCCGGGCTACTAAAACGTTTGTAGTTGTTTGTAGTTCCGCATTTATCGTTTGTAGTTGCAGAGAATATGACTACAAACGAGGAAATCACCTGAAAATGATTTTTCCACGCTTTTGGAAGGTTTTGTCCGTTTGTAGTGAAAAACTATGTAACTACAAACGACGCCCGGGCTTCTAAAACGTTTGTAGTTGTTTATAGGTCCGTATTTATCGTTTGCAGTTGCAGAGAAAATGACTACAAAGGAAGAAATGACGTGAAAAGCATTTTTCAGCCATTTGAGAAGGAAATGATCGCTTGTAGTAATCAAGTAGGCAACTACAAACGATGCTCGCGCTTCTAAAACGTTTGTAGTTGTTTATAGGTCCGTATTTATCGTTTGCAGTTGCAGAGAAAATGACTGCAAAGAAAGAAATGACGTGAAAAGCATTTTTCAGCGATTTGAGAAGGAAATGTTCGTTTGTAGTAATCAAGCAGGCAACTACAAACGATGCTCGCGCTTCTAAAACGTTCGTAGTTATTTGTAGTTCCGTTTTTATTATTTGTAGTTGCAAAGGAAATAACTACAAATGAGGAAATCACCTGAAAATGATTTTTCCACGATTTTCGAAGGAAATGTTCGTTTGTAGTGAAAAACTACAAACGTTGAGTAACTACAAACGACGCCCGGGCTTCTAAAACGTTTGTAGTTGATTCTAGGTCTGTATTTATCGTTTATTTGTTTTACAAGCCCGGGCGTCGTCTGTAGTTACTTTCTCTGCAACTACAAACGATAAATACGGACCTACAAACAACCACAAACGTTTTAGAAGCCCGGTCGTCGTTTGTTGTTACTCAGTTGTTTTTACTATAAACGGATATATCCTTCCAATATCGTGGAAAAATAATTTTCAGGTGATTTCTTCGTTTGTAGTTAGTTTCTTTGTAACTACAAACGATAAACAGGGAACAACAAATAACTACGAACGTTTTAGAAGCCCAGGCGTCGTTTGTAGTTACTTAGTTTTGTTAGAGAGCGGTTCACTTCACGGAGTCCACTCCTCGGAGACCATGTGGCTCCCTCTTTTTCGCGGCGCGCCTACCCGGCGCTCCCGCCTGCGAGTTTTTTGTCTGCCCGCTTTTTGTCTCACCGTTATCCACGTTTTTCACTTGATTAAAAGCTTACCTATCGATTCACATTAATTCGGTGTCTTTCTTCATTTCGTTCCACCTTGCATTAATCCTAACAAGTTTTTCAGTACAAATGGAAATATCCTCCCAAAATCGTGGAAAAATCATATTCAGGCGATTTCCTCGTTTGTAGTTACTTTCTCTGCAACTACAAACGATAAATACGGAACTACAAACGCCTACAAATGCTTTAAAAGCCCGGACATCGTTTGTAGTTACCTAGTATACTACTTCAAACGAACATGTCCTTCTCAAATGGCTGAAAAATCCTTTTCACGTCATTTCCTCGTTTGTAGTTTTTTCCCCTGCAACTACAAACGACATATACGGATCTACAAACAACTACCAACGTCTTATAAGACCGGGCGTCGTTTGTAGTTACTTAGTTTTTCACTACAAACGGACATATCTTTCCAAAATCGTGGAAAAATCATTTTCAGATTATTTCCGCGTTTGTAGTTACTTTCACGGCAACTACAAACGATAAATACGGATCTACAAACAACTCCAAACGATTTAAAAGCCCGAGCGGCGCTTGTAGTTACTTAGTTTTTAACTCCAAACGAACATTCTCTTCGAAAATCGTGGAAAAATCATTTTCAGGTTATTTCCTCGTTTGCGGTTACTTTCTCTGCAACTACACTGAAAAAAAAATTCAGTTGGTTTAACAAAATGTATCTTTAAATACGTTCAACTTGATTTTTGATTGGCATAACAAACATTTTGTTAATCTAACGATAGTTTTAGTGGTGTGAACTGTAGCTTATTTAGCTACAGTTCACACTACTAAAACTATCATTAGATTAACAAAATGTTTGTTATGCCAATCAAAAATCAAGTTGAACGTATTTAAAGATACATTTTGTTAAACCAACTGAATTTTTTTTTCAGTGTACAAGCGATCAATACGGAACTACAAAAAACTACAAACGTTTTAGAAGCGCGAGCGTCGTTTGTAGTTACCGAGTGTATTACTACAAACTCTCAAATGGCTGAAAAATTATTTTCACGTAATTTTCTCGTTTGTAGTTACTTTCTCTGTAACTACAAACGATAAATGCAGACCTACAAATAACGACAAACGTTTTAGAAGCCCGGTCGTCGTTTGTTGTTACTCAGTTTTTTTTTACTACAAACGGATATATCCTTCCAATATCGTGGAAAAATCATTTTCGAGTGATTTCCTCGTCTGTAGTTACTTTCTCGGCAACTACAAACGATAAATACAGAACTACAAACAACTTCAAACGATTTAAAAGCTCGGGTGGCGTTTGTAGTTACTTAGTTTTTTACTCCAAATGAACATATCCTCCCACGATGGTGTAAAAATCATTTTCAGGTGATTTCCTCGTTTGCAGTTACATTCTGTGCAACTATAAATGATAAAAACGGAACTGCAAACAACTAGAAACGCTTCAGAAGCCCGGGCGTCGTTTTTAGTTATCTAGTTTACTACTACAAATGAACACCTTCAACTACAAACGAAAATAAATTTACTACAATCAACTACAAACGATTTTGAACGGAAAAAAAATTATACAGGTTCGTTATTTGTATTTCGGGGGACGCCGTTTTGTTTGGTGGTCTCAATTTTTTTTCTGGGACAAACGAAATTGAGTTTACTACAATCAACTAAAATCGAAAACCTTAGGAAATCACAAAAAAAATTGAGATCGGAGATACTCGGGTGCCAAGTTCACAGAGGTAAAGGTTCTTTATTGCATTATTAAAATGAATCGTTATTAACATTATCGACGACGCCGAAATGTTTTAGTTGCAGTATGTCATGTATCTAAAGTCTTACCAGACGTTATACAAATTATATATTCTTTTTCTGGATAAACTTTTTTCAGTTTCGGGCTTCTGATTGTTACAATACTCAGTAAATACTGTACTCTGCATTTGCTGCGCTCTTACCAGAAGATTCCATTTTTGTCGTTTCCAATTTTTTGTATGTTTTTTTTTTAATTTCCGTTCTTTCTTCCGTTCCTAAATGCATGCCCATCTTCATGTACACTCAGTGAGTCCCTAATTGAGATCTCTATCTCTCAAGGCAATTTGTCAACTGTGATCACCCGAAGTACGGCAGTCCTCGAAGGTACGTAGGAGGCGATACAGCCTTCGTTTTCTATACTCAATGTAAATACTTCGAAAACGATTTATACCACTTGTTTGAATATCCGATCAAAGTTTAACCCCGATTCCTGAGCCGGTAAACAATTCGACGTTTGCATCATCGTGTATCAACTAATCTTAATTTTATGTTAAGGTCTTTACGCGCAAAACCGCCAATATGGCCATGATATTTCCCTTTTGAAACCCCACAAATTTGGCGACCCGTTCTGGAGATATTCCATTATAAATTCCAATTATGTTTAAAATGACACACCCCTCCGACGTGGTGTTGCATTTTAAACGGAATAGTGAAATATTTCAAGAACGCTTTTCGCAACCAAAAAAGCTTTCGAACAAAAGTTGTGAGGCCTCGAGAGGTAGATACGCTTGTCATGTGGCCAATTCTGTTTGTGAGGGCATCGGGCTCGTATAGGGTCACCTTTAATATCTTAAAAAGACATCCGTGCTTCTTGCAACACCTTATTGTAGGTCTAAAAGAAACACGTCTAGCTTGGAAGTTGCCGAAGGGAAACTTCAAAGCTGTCATCACTACTGCCCATTCGACACACGTAATGGGCATTATATGAGTATTAGCACGTGAAGTTGCATTTCTAGATTGACATCTATAGATCTTGTGCATGTGGGAAAATTCCCTTTCCAATTTATCCGCTGTACAGAAACCATTTTTACCAGGAACCGTGTCTGCAAGCATTAAATGTATAAAATTCGGTGTGTCCTGCCAATTTTAATAAATAGACGTATGCTGATAAGACACTGTAGTCTTCGCATTCTACACGTCCGATAATGCTAATTTCGGCGGTAGATAGGCTGCAGTTTTGGGAGATTCGTCGGCCTTATTTTCCAACTGACTACAAATCCATATGGTGAACCATATAGAATAGTCTCAAGAAACCGAAAGCGAACTTTGTTCGATCTTAACGGTTGATTCGATAACGTCAATATTATGATCATTATATTCCCCGCTCGAAACCTTTCAATGTCTGTTGGATTTTTTGCCATAAGGGGCGTTGTTTGTAGATATTTTCCCGTTCGGTTTAAATAGGATACGTATGTGTGTGTGTCTATGCGTGTGTGCGTGCGTGCGCGCCTGTGTTTAGGTGTAGGTATGCAGTGCGAGTGTTTCGAGGGCCAGAGCGACGAACGAGAAATTGTCCGCTCAGTTAAGGAGGTTCGAACGTTAGCCACAATTCAAGGTTAAATCTAATAAAAAAAATACATATTATTGTTTACACTATACTGAGTCTTTACGAATTTTTTGAACTTTTTTCACCACCAAACACCAGAGATAAAAAATAGTTTAATGTACGTGATTTAACGTGCCGTTAGATGGTCAAGATTTGCACACTAAAGGTTATGTAAGTTTTATTGTTATTTAGCACCAAGATAAACCATTTCTAACAACGGATTAACGCACACTGAACCGTTGTGAACATTGAGAAAAAAAAATCCTCATCTTGCCCATCGTAAACCATGGGCCAATCTCGTGACGTAAATATGAATAGGCATAATAATGAATTACTCAAAATTTTATTGTGAATTGTACCCCTTTAAAAACTTTTAAAAAGTAAAAAAAGAACGCCAAGTAACAAAATACCCCCGAAAACATTATTGCTTGTTTGATCATATACAAAATTCTGATTTATCTTGAAATATTTTTTAATTTTATTTAACGAATGCTTTTATTATATTTTTTCAATTAAAATGTACAAAAAAAGTGAAATAACTTTTTATAAAGTAGCCAAGCAAGTTTACTAAAAACGTAAACGAAATTGTTAAACCTTAGAACTAATGTTTTCCTAAATATTTCATTTTTATTTTAAAAATCACATTACTTTTATAACAAAAAATTGGTATTACAATTATATAAAAATACAACGTATTTACCACATAAGTACACTGGAAATGCTGTGCAACGACTTGGCGTGCATGGTTAAGAGAAATAGCTCGGGAAGATACACAATATATATATAACCTGTAACAACGCATCAACTGCCAGTGTTATTAACAATGCGATTTCCTGCACCTTGCGCTAGTGTGATTCGGACAAGATAACATTGATATATAGTGTTATCGGTGTATATATCGGTCCACACAATTCACGTGACCGTGTCAGAGCTCCGTTATATCCACTATTGACGAATATTCGACTGTACTCGGAAAAACCATCGAATATAGCGCAATGAATATCAGGAGAGATACTCAGATATTTCGTTTTTCACCAGGAAGACGACGGCACCGTAATTCGAATTTTAAAATTGCCGATGCTGTGGCTTAGAGACGGATACAATACACAAACAGACGGATCAATACATAAAAGTATATACGAAATATATTTCATGTAATGTATAAAGTTGTCTGATAGAGGAGAAAGAATATACTTTTATATATCGTATTAAATTATGCATAAAAAAAAAGATTTAACGTATCGTGTCGTCTAGGGGAACATCACTGATTTGATCCATACTTTGCGGGATCACGAAATTTGATTTCCAGTTACATAACAAATTGCAGCAGTCTATGTTTTTCCAACCTGAGAGTTAAGTAGTCGGAAAGACGAAATCCTTCGCCGAGCTATTTTTCTTAACCATGCACGCCAAGTCGTTGCACAGCATTTCCAGTGTACTTATGTGGTAAATACGTTGTATTTTTATATAATTGTAATACCAATTTTTTGTTATAAAAGTAATGTGATTTTTAAAATAAAAATGAAATATTTAGGAAAACATTAGTTCTAAGGTTTAACAATTTTGTTTACGTTTTTAGTAAACTTGCTTGGCTACTTTATAAAAAGTTATTTCACTTTTTTTGTACATTTTAATTGAAAAAATATAATAAAAGCATTCGTTAAATAAAATTAAAAAATATTTCAAGATAAATCAGAATTTTGTATATGATCAAACAAGCAATAATGTTTTCGGGGGTATTTTGTTACTTGGCGTTCTTTTTTTACTTTTTAAAAGTTTTTAAAGGGGATTTCATATCTTTTTGAAAGGGGAAAAATCTTTTTTTCGTTCTGCGCCAGTTCAAAGAGGAGTGAATTCAAATATCTTTTCATTACTTGGTATTATTTTTTTCACTTTTTCAAAGATTCTAAAAGGGTAAGATTTAAACAGATAGTTAAAAAAACAGGACACGTCGTTTCTGAAAACTTGTATATTACCAAATGCTATAAATATTTTTTTTTAAGTCTTCAGTCCCTTCCACTATTAAATCGACGTATTTGCAGGGTGATTTACAAACGCCTATTAGTGAAATATTTATTCATAGTTCGCTTATTTGTATTCACATGCATGCATACAAATACAATTGTATTTACAAATATTCTGAACGTGTACAAATAAATTCACAGAAAAAAATTGGGAATACAGTAGAACCTCGATTATCCGAACGATGGCTTAGTTTATCCGAACGCTCAATTATCCGAATGTTGGCGCGCAAGATACATTGTTGCTCGCTGCCACTGCCGTGAGCAACAATGAGCAACCCAACGCAACTTCTTCTCAAACGGCTGCGAGACTTAGCCGCTCAAAAACGCGTTACGGCCGTTCGTCAATTAAAAATGGACGATTTTATTAAAAAAATATTAAAAGAGGCGTTCGACTTTTTTCAGGTGTTTAATATATACAGTAGAACCTCGATTATCCGAACCTCGATTATACGAACCCTCAATTATCCGAACGATAACTTAGTTTATCCGAACGCTCAATTATCCGAACGTTGGCGCGAAAGATACATTGTTGCTCGCTGCCACTGCCGTGAGCAACAATGAGCAACCCAATGCAACTTCTCCTTCTCAAACGGCTGCGAGACTTAGCCGCTCAAAAACGCGTTACGGCCGTTCGTCAATTAAAAATGGACGATTTTATAAAAAATATATTAAAAAAGGCATTCGATTTTTTTCAACTGTTTAATATATATATATATTTTAACACCTGATATATGTATGTACATAAAAACAGTACATATATATATATATATATTAAAATTTGACATGTACTGTACTGTTTTTATGTAAAAGGTTGTTGTTTATGATCTTATCACAAATAACCCACGTTTCGATTATCCGAACTAGTCTCGGTCCCAATTGGTTCGGATAATCGAGGTTCTACTGTATTCACAAAAAATGTGAATATTTACAAGAAATCCTGTGAATTAAAAAAAATTCATATCAATATCTATGAATGCACATGTATTCACAAAAAATTGTAAATACAAAAAAATTCACAAAATAAGTTGAGAATTTTTTCGTATTTAAGACAAATTAAAATCAAATTCACAATGATTAGATTAAAACGTATTTTGAGAGAAAACATTGCGTCGAGGCGAAGAAATTTTTGCAAAAAAAGTGAGTTCCAAATATTACATCATAAATATGAAAAAATTCACAAAATGAGTTGTCAATTTCCTCAAGTTGAAGAAAATTAAAATCGAATTCACGACAATTATATTAAAATTTACGCCACAAGTGAGTTCTTATGTATTTTGAGAGAAACCATTGTGTTGAGGCAAAGGAATTTTCGCACAAAAAGTTTTGTGCAAAAATTTCTTTGTCTCGAGGCAATGTTTTCTCTCAAAATGCGTACGAACTCACTAATGGTGTAAATTTTAATCTAATTATTGTGAATTTTATTTTGTCTTAAATATGAAAAAATTCACAACTTATTTTGTGAATTTTTTTGTATTTACAATTTTTTATGAATACATTTGCATTCACAGATTTTGATGTGTATTTTTTTTAATTCACAGGATTTTTTGTAAATATTCACAATTTTTTCTGTGAATCTATTTGTATGTCAGAATATTTGTGAATACAATTGTATTTGTATGCATGCATGTGAATACAAAAAGTGAAGTATGAATACATTTGTATTTATATTCACATGAAAATCACGATGTGAATAAATTCATATTCGTATTTATAAATAGAATTACGCCCAAGTCTGTACGTCTTAATGTTTTACTTTTTGATATACCGTCTCCATGTTTCATGAATTGCGCTTTGTTTGTTGCAGCAGGAGAAAACTTTTAATTAAAAAAACTAGAGATCAATAAAAATATTTTACGAAAATCCAACTTCATTGCGTTATTTTATTTGCGTGTTCAGCGAGTGGAATGCGAATCGATTTGTTCATTGTAAACAAAAACCGGATGCACTTGGATAACGCGTCACATTTACCCTGCTGGAGGCTGCTCAAGAATACACGTCTTTCCTTATATCGTTAAGAAGCTTCGGGTCAAATGATCAAATGTTACCATTTGTTCAAATTTATATAGTGGATTCGTTACATATACTGAATGCACCCTTCAAATTTTAATATTTGATTTTAATAATTTTGAATTGAATTTTTAATTTCCTAATTTAATTTTAAATTTGAATTCAACAAACAGTTTTTACATAAGAAGATGCCTAGACTCATGCCGATCGGCAGTTTTACACACGGAATAGTGTAAAAAATGTTAAGGATGTTATGAAAAAATGTCAAATCATTCAGTATATTAACAAAATTGTCACCCAAAAATTAAATGATCCGTCTACGGCATTTATTAAATATTGACTTTTATGTAAATGAAGACGTCAGTTTTTCTCCCGGCGACGAAACGGAGAGGTGGAGCGAGCCAACGTCGCATGAAGGCTTAATGGCACACATGTCTCAATGCCAATGGTCACCGTGGCCGGGCCATACTTTCAAAAAAGCTCATTTTCAAAGAGAACTCATCTTTTTTTTCTTTCTTTTAGACAATTGACATTTATCGTTCAAAATGAATTCGGTTGAATAAAGGAATGTAAACACCGTGTAAAAATAATAGACGAAAATCAGTTATTTGTTAAATATTCGGGTTCGTGAAAGAAATACCTTAAAGTGCAGACCCATATATTTTCGAAACGCGGTTTTTCTTTTTTTTCATTTAACACAGTCAGATTGGTACGGAAAATTTGTATATAAAAAAAACTTTTCTTTTAGACAAGCTTTTATTTAATGTACTAAAAAATGTAAAATATTTTTTTTTACCCAGTCACCTATATGTGACTATTAATAAAAGTTTGAGGGTCCCTACGTTTCAAATGTTTGATAAATGTAATCAATTCAGTTTCATTAACCATATTTAATTTGGCACAATAGAAATTAGAGAAATTATTATCACACATTTATACTCAGTTTCAGGATTTTTATTCAAGAAATCTTAGGTTGTTTTACAGTAAATTAAAACTAAAGCCGGTCTGACAAAAAAAGGTTTTGTTGACAATCATCTTATTTTAAATTTACATAATAGCCGATAATCACGTAACACATAAAATATGCAGCTTCAATCACACTTTCATGTTAACATTAAAAAGCGCACAATCATTCACAATCTGGCCTTCCTTGGCCAGATGGCACAATAGTTCTAAGGCCTTTTCATTTTATGAAAAATGCTAAAATTCATGTTTAATCATTTTTATGTTATGTCAAGCTGGAAAAATGTCAAAAGGTTTCGTTGTCGCTCTCCGTACCGGAAAAGGGTTTCATGCCCAAATGTTGCTCGATTCGAGGCATCGAGTGACATGGAGTATCTGAAGTTTGGCTTTCCATAGTATTTGACACATTGAGCGCACTTGGGACGATAAACTTCAAGGCGTTGAACGACATAACCAAGGAAAGTCTTCGATGCAGGTGTGGCACTCGAAGATTTCTCGGAGATGGCGGACTATCATCGTTCCATGTAGACATAGATTGTGCAGCCGCAACAATGAAATATGGTGATCACCACAGTATGAAAAGAATGGCGAGGCATATGAAAGCGCTGTCAGGCTTGAGTCTGTGAGATCGAGCCAAACATTAGGTGTTGTCCTAGAACACGATTACGCGACAATCACAGGTTCGCACCAATTTTATTCGTATGAACCCGTGATCAAATATACAGGTGTCGATTGCATCGCATGTATGTTAATTAGGCTGCCTATTCGATACCTGTATGTTTGATAACGGGTTCGTATGAACAAAATTCGCAAGAACTTGGAATGGTCGTGTAATGGCGTTCTATTTTACATGTTCTATTGGACGCCGTAGGGGATCTAGGTTTATATATCGTGTTGCACAAAGCCTTTATTTCTCATGAGAGATTTTTCAGCGATGAATGATATTTCAGGCAAAATAATTGTCAAGCTCTGCGTCAATATAAATTCTACAGAGCCGAATGCATTTTCTACAAAAAAAAAAACTTCATCGTCTATGACAAGATTCTGTTCAGAAAATTTTGAAGATATGTTCATAAAATGTTAATGGAACGAGGTTATGAACACACAAATTGGTAATGACATATAGAAGCTAGGTTATGCTCTCAGGGCACACAAAAGCTACACATGCACGTCTGTCTGCAAATTTTTTAATGATTTTATATAAGCAAGTGAAAGAAATGAGCACATTCTTGTTTTTAACTTACTCTGTATCTATTTGCGTATCGTCCTCGCTGTTTCTCCAACGGTTTCCGCGCGAGCGCCACGGCTAATATACGCATGTTAGGATCAAATAAATAATCTACACCTAAATTTGAACGACGTGAACCTTTGTTAAATAAATTTTTGGCTCTAATAAGAGCCGTTTGTTTTATTTTTTCACATCCACGCTCGACTAACCGTATTTGGTTACTCGAGCTGTCAACGCGACAGTATTACAATACATATATATATATATTGCAAGCAGGGTGTAGTTCGAGTCGTGCCACTCGAGAGAGCGGTGGCGTTGCTGTGCCTGTTGCGCTAAAGTGTTAATCAATTCATAGAACGGCGTATGTGTTATGTTTACGATATGAGCCAACGACTTTATTTCATTCAATGAAAGACAATGGACGAGTGTTGAAGAATTTTTGGGGTAAAAAGTCACCCGAAAATTCGGCCGTAAATTATGAGATCCCGAGATTGAGTGGACAAATCGAAAAACAGCCCGAACAAAATCGATAGGAAAAAATCACATTACATTGGTAAACTGTCATTAGATTTTCGATTTGTTGCCGCGTTTTCGCGTAATATCGGAACAAAGTTAAAACGTCGTCTGCTAGAGCCCAACTTACTGTATAAAGAGTCGCGGCGTGTCGTCAGTCGGTCAGTGGCGTCGAGATCGGTGGCATCGATCAGTGGCGTAAAATTTTTTTTTTTATTACTTGGCGTCAAGACGCTGCCGCGTCTCCTGATAAAACATTCGTTGTCGTAATTTTTTCATAATAATCATCGATAATGATATGCTTTTTCAAGTTGGTAGTAACACAAAAGTTTTTCTACTTTACGTAATAAAAATGTTAAAATGCATAATTTTGCTCTTTAATTATATATTTTAAAAAATTAGCATATATAGAATAAATCTGTACCTCGTATACACTTTGTTGAGGTTCATTGAAAAAAAAATGAATAAACCGTCATTTGACTCAGCTGAATCGCTCCAACTTCCTTAATCGAAGCGGACGATGAATACTGTAAGAGTTAAAAGTATCTCGATTGAATATCGCACATTTGAATATTTCAAGAAAATGCGAAACAATCTCCATGACAATCGCATTGATGAATGTACAAGAAAATTCACATTGTTTGTAGAAACATTTCCGGTATATTTACAACACTTATTTTATTCCCAATTTCCTATGTCCAATTGTTTTCCTCTAATTTTTTACTTCGTTCGTTCAACAAAACCGCGTTATTATATCGGACACTTTTGACCAAGCCGGTACAGCGTGGATGACGCGTATATATCTACATACTGGAAATCACGAGACCGGAGCGTGCCACTAGCGGCAAAAGGCACGCACGAACAGATGCCACTCGCGATTTTCGCATTTACTGTATGTTCGATTCCCAGTTCGGCCATGCGAAGCTTCCACGTCATCGTCTACCCGATCTATTATTGCTTATCGTACACCTATATTCGCACGGAACAAAAACTCCTTAATATGTTTGAAATAGGGCATTAAGGCAGTATCGTTGTCTAGAAATTTGATAAAATCTTTTTTTTTATTTAATTTTTTAATTCTCCAGACCTTCCTGTATACGTATATGGAAGCCGTTTTAACACTCATAAAATTAGCCGAGTCGACAAAGATGTATACTTTTTGTCTGAAGAATTTAAGAGAAATCAATATTTTGATACTTTCGACATTTAAAGCTCTAAGAATGTTTTCGTTACGTATGTTTGACGAGGAATCTTCGTCAAATTGATTTTTGGTTCCGAAAAGGGCTGTTTGCTTAACGTACTCGAAGATTTTTTTCAGGTTAACACAAACGAATTGAGAACCTCCGTAAAATTGACTTTAGCCCTAAAAAGGGCCGTTTGTTATATACTGCACGAACGCTCTAACCCTCGTAATAGGTAGAGCCATAAATACCATTGTAAAACTGTTTATATTAATAATATGTACTCGTATATTAGGGTGTGCGGAAAAAAATCGATACTTTTTTTTTCTGTTGCATCCACCAAAAAAGGTAAATTAAGGTAAAAAATGAAGAATGCTCAAAGGAGAGCTCAAAAAAAAAGTAATTTCGAATGGCGCATTTCATTTGAATATTTTCCATAAGAATAACCCAGGAAAATATTGGGATTTCTGAATGTGGTAGTGCAACTCGTCAGGAAAAAATCACACAAAGATGTCATTAATATATTCTCATGGAGAATTGAATTTCCAACAAAAAAGTTTTTACGAAAAATTAGCTCAGAACAACCGTTGAAGTGGAATCGCTGTCTGAAATTGAATTGATAGAAAAAAATAATTCAGAATGCTGTAACTATCGAATTTTTCGCTTTACGAAAAAACTTTTGGGGGGTTTTTTTTTAGAGAATGTTCTGCTTTAACATACAATTTGCATGGAATCGTTTTCAAAATATTTCTCTGATACAAATAAGAATCAAGTACAACAAGAAATATAAAAGAAAAGACGTCCATCATTGATCGTGTTGCGAAAAGTTTTATTGAATTAATTTAGTTTAATAAGATAAAATGATTTGTTTTTACATTATAATGCTTGATAATCATCGTTCCTTTTTTTAAGAGTCTGTTTGTTGCAATTAGGGTATTTCTGTCGATAATTTTGCACTACGCCCAATAAATATTGTAGCTGCTCTTCGTTTTTTGTTAATGAACCGTTATATGCTTCTATCAAAGTGACACCACGTTCGAATACGTTATTAACTACTTTTGGATTTAAAAAAATTCTAAGCAACGCAAATAAGTGGCATTTTCCGGCCATAATTTAATATTTACTCTCAAACAATCATGAGGTAAATTTAATTGCTGGAAAACAATAAGGATTCTTGAGTAACGAAATCGCTTATGTCTTCTTTCAGCACCATTTCCCAATCATTTTTTGAAACAATTACTCGCTCGGAAGGATTTTTGGATTTTTCACGAGATTGCAGAGCTTTTACCATTTTTGCCTCCACACTTATCGGCACAGCATTGTCGAAAAACGACAAAGCAACAATTTTCTCGTTAAAGTACCAGAAGTAACTAGCTAATTTTTTCGAGGCAGCCTCCCCTACTACGGGATTCACTTCGCAATAACGAATGAAATTTTGTAGCAGTGACAGATCTTGATTTGGGGGAAAATGTCGCGGTTTCCCGTTCGTGGCGCTAGCGTGAAGCTTGTAATTTTGCACTACGAGCTACCGCATGGTGCCGCCAGGTGGCAGCGTGTGCTAGGGCGCGCACGCGGCTTAAATAAAAAAAATTAATTTCAGACAGCGATACCACTTGAATGGTTGTTCTAAGCTAATTGTTCGCAGGAACTTTTTTTTGTAGGGAATTGAATTCTCTATCAGAATATTTTAAACACATTTTTGTGAGATTTTTTTCTGAAGAGTTTTACTACGACGTTCAGAAGTGCCAATATTTTCCTGTGTTATTCTTACGGAAAGTATTCAAATGCAATGCGCCGTCCGAAACAATTTTTTGTTGACCTCTCCTTCGAGGATTGTTCCTTTTTTACCTTAATTCACCTGTTTTTGGTGGATGCAACCGAAAAAAAATATATCGATTTTTTTCCGCACACCCTTATGTATATACATATCACAAGCACGTCAGCTGCCAGGCGGCATGAGAAAGCGAAGGCGCTGTGTCGTTTGCGGAAAATTCTTCGAAAACAATTGTCCAAATGACAATTTCTCTAATAGAATTTCTCGAATAGACAATTTCCCGAATGGGCAATTTTTTTCAGGGTGAACGATCAAATTACGAATACATTAAATCACTTCAATTTTTAATAATTAATTTTTTCTTTAATATCGCATTAATCGATGCAAATACTTCGTGAAACGCATTTTCTACATTGGTCAATCGTAAGATTTATTTTGCTGTATCAGTTTGCCTTTAAAAACCGGCGATTTTTTTCAGCCTGACTCACTGAAAAAATCTTTATAAAACGTTAAATTATACTTTCCATTAGAAAACTGTACATGTAAGTTAAGATACTAGTTTAATAATAACTGAATAATAGAACTACAATAAAATTATAAAACTATAAAATTAAAATTGGGTTTGTGTTTGTTTGGGTTTGGGTTCGTTTGGAAAACGTTCACGCGGGAAACCGTCCATTTGAGGAATTGTTCATTCGGGATATTATATTCGAGAAATTTTTCATTTTGCAAATTGTTTTCGGGGAAGTGTTCTTTCGGGAAATTGTATTTGAGAAATTGTTTATTCGAGGAATTGTGTGCGGAAAATTGTCATTTGGGCAATTGTTTTTCGAGAAATTTTCCGCAAAGCGCGCTTGGTATGCCAGGGCTACGACTGGAGGCTGCGCAGAGCATCTAACATAAAACGCTCCTACTGTGCTGTCGAGAAAAATTGTTAAGTTATACTTAAAAGGACGTATATTGTATGTTTACGATACGACCGAATGACTTTATTCGATTTAAGTAATCGACGAGTGTGGAAACATTTTGGTGGTCTAAATATCGTTCGAAACACCCCCCGAATATTATAAGATCTCAGTCAAGATTGAGTAGACGGATCGAAAAATGTCCCAAACCGAATGAATATGAAAAAATTACATTTCATTGGTAAAATGACATTAGATTTTCGATTCATCGCCACGTTTTCGCACAATGTCGATTCAAAGTTAAAAAGTCGTATGCTAAAGCCCATCTTACTGTATAAAGAGTCGCGGCGTGTCAGGGGTGCTCAGAGGTGTCGATTTTTTTAAAAATTACTTGGCGTCGAGACGTTGCCGCGTCTTTTAATATGTTGTTGCACTCTCCGTTTTGCGCGAATGGCGGTGTGGGTCGAACAGGGGTGTGGGCGCAATGCATCTTAAATGTGCGTTTTGAATCGCGATTCGCGTAAAATGCTAGGGTGGGCGCGACCCACCGCGGATGTACACATAAAACCGCATGTGCGTAGAATATTGAGAAGACACAAATTTCTTACATATTTTTTGTTTTAATGGTTTCGGATTTTTGTTGGGTTTTTGGATCATTTTTAATTTTTTGGATTTTGTATGGCACGTCCTAATGATTTTTGGCAACCGACCGCAGTAACGATGGCGGAAGGGTTTCTATCGCCCAAACTCGACGAAGATCTACACACAGCCGCGGAGAGTGCGATAATGTATCATAGGTATAGGCATAGCTGAGCCTGTGAGCCGTAGAAAGAGCAGGAGCGCGGTAAAAATAAATTACTCAAAAATCGACATTTCAAAAACTATGGCGCCTCGCCAAAAATTCTTTTAGGAGATCTCTTGAAATATTAAAAGGAAGATCCGTGCGAAATTGCAGAGTGGACCTTTTCGGAACGTCACCTGAGCCTAGTACATATCCTTACAGGTATCCAAATTAGCAGATTATTAATTATTTCCCTGGCTTTGATCCGAATACGTTTCTACCATTTCATAAACGGGTATGTAGCTCGTTCTTATACACGGATCTGGAGGGTCAGGCTGATTTTTATGTTAGAGATCGTTCCGAGCAGCTTGGCTGTTATTTGTAATTAGTAGCATTACTTGCGAAACTGGAACGATCACGTGGTTAAATGGTGGCACAACGTGCCCCACGTTTTAATTATGCCATATGAATTGATACGAAATGCTTACTTCTTGCGGGTCCCAAAATCGCCTGCTGTATTTTTTATATCAATTTCAACTTGATTTTTTTTTCTAGGAATGGTTTATATGGTAAAATGTTGTCTCGTCGGGCTCTCGGTAAATTCTTACAGCGTGTTTCTTACCCCCACGGTTATCAAAGGATATACTGCCGTGAGAGACATGAAAGTAAAAAGGGTTTTCGCAATAACGCTTTTTTTGCAGAATTGCATTGGAGGTGTTGTGTAGATATAGATATATATATATATATATATATATATATATATATATATATATATATATATATATATATATATATATATTACGTACAGGTCCGTCTCAGGCGCCATGCCCCCACCACAAATTCAAACAAACCGATCCATTATGAGAGTAGGGAAGGGGGAATAATAAATCATAACAACATAAGTGAACATAAACAGTGTACAAAGACGTTGGAAAGAAAAAAGAGAAAGCAACAAAAAACAAAAGAGCCTCAATTAATTCCCTCACTGATGTCACGTCCTGAAGGGACGTGGGCATATACTTTTTGATTCCCTCCTTTTTTGCCTACGACAAGCGCAATAGCACGGGATGAGGGTAAAAAGGGGTAGTGCTTGGAATGAGTTAGAAATTAGGAACTCATGCAGTGATTGGTATTTAGAACTTAACTAAAGGTTTATTACAAATAAGTGATCGGATGAATAAAGTTGCTTTAACAGAAAGATTGGCAATGAAAATAACTGTGAAGCCGGGGGAACAATCGGATTAACATAAAATGAAATTTGTCGCTTACATTGGTTGCTGTGTTTGTGAGTGTAGCAGCGTGAAGGTATGCTCGCTCGCAAGAGTATCGGTTGTCGCTCGCAGATAAGGGCCTCGTTGACGGACGCCACGCTTGGCGTTCGGAAAGCGGTCACCAGCACCAGACTTTTGGGGCGCTGAGAGTGTTTATGTATATACGCGTAGTAAACAGCACTTGAACTATTTTACGGACTCGAGGCCGCGAGAGTCGACTAAACTTTTATACGACACTTCTGTCAAAACCCGAAGATGTTTAATATTAGAAACTCTATGATACCGGTTCTACACTTCGAATTCTGTCAGAACAAGATTAAGAAGTGAAGTTAATTTGATGGAAGATTTTTCGAGACTGAGATCTGAACGCGATGGAAACTGTTGGAAGACTTGATCTGAACGCGGTGGAAACTGTTGGAAGACTTGATCTGAACGCGGTGGAAACTGTTGGAAGACTTGATCTGAACGCGGTGGAAACTGTTGGAAGACTTGATCTGAACGCGGTGGAAACTGTTGGAAGACTGACTTTAGAAAGGAAGTCTTTCTTGATATGAAAATTAGGAGGGGATAAATTGTGGGAGAAGGAACTTTAAGGTTTAGCGTGATTGGTCGCGATATTCATGATTCGCAGAATTGATCTCGATCATTCCTTACATAGAATTTGCATGCGTGGAAGGTAGGAGACCTTTGTCCCGTGTTTCGGCGAAAAAGCGCATTGGATATAGAGTTCAATATCTGAGACCTAAGCATTCGCATGGTTTGTGTTATGTCAATGTATGGCTCTGGTGACTTCTCATATTGAGAAGTTTGTATATCGGACTACGCTGGGAGACCGGATGTCTTATTATTTAGCCGGAGTTATAAGTTCGGCGGAGCCGTCTAGTCTATGTTATGTTTAAATAATCTACGGTCGAGGCTTCTCTTCGTCACCATGCGGATGGGACGGCGTAGGATTTTTGGAGTCTTTTGATCGGGCTGATGGTTGATTTTTCGTTCGACCGCTCTTCTTGGAATATGCGACTGAGAACGTGTTCTTGTTAACAGCCAATGGGATAGGAAAGTCGATGACTGTGGCGGTGCGGCTATCGTGTATACATCGCTGTTATTTGAATATGCGTGCGGAACGTACTCACGTTCCTTTGTACGCTGTTATTCGTCTTATTCTTAGATTTATACATTTAATAATAAGCTTAAAAGGGCCAATGAGGATATTGGGAATAACCGAGAGAAGGCACATTCGCTAGGATGTAACACTGATCGAGTCCCGAACAAATAAATTTTATTGTAACCTATTCCGACCCGTTACATTTGGCGCCCAACGTGGGGCACGATTAAAGGAAAGGAAGACTCATAAAACGGTAGTAATAAGAATAAAATGGCGCAAGAAAATAACGAAACGTCCCTTCACTGGGAATCAACAACGGCGGATGAGCTGATAGAAGAAGCCCGTCAACGAGATCGGCAAAATATTGGGCGACTGTCGGAAATAGGACCAGCACAAACAATGAACGAAGAAACCTTTGATATCGGTCAAAATATGGGCAACACCGAAGTAGTCGTTGAGGGCAACGAAACTGAGCACAGCGAAACCACCATGGCCCTCATAAAAGCCATGAACAGTATACGTAACGAGCAACGCAGGGAAAGCCTCGCCACCTAGGCGGAAATTAAGCAACAAGATGACTACTGTATCGTAAGGACACGTCAACTGAACGAGGAAGTCAACAAAAAGATCGCGAACGAAATTAACAAAATCGAAAAACGCACTGAACGGAAAATCGTGATTGCTGAGAAAATGATCGAGCAGATTTACGAACAAACTCAAAAGGAAAACAACGAGAAAATCGAAGATTTCGACACCCGAGTGGAAGCCATCAGAAGGACAATATCCCAGCTCCTTCACTCATCAAAGGAGGTGGGGGAACTCGTTACGGATCACTCCAAACGAATTACGGAGTGTAAGAAGAACATTCAGGCCCAAAATTCAGCCACCAGATGCAACACTACGTGGACAGCGGGGCTCGACGTCGGTCAGGCATATGCAGCAAAGCAAAAGCCACCAACATACAACGGCGATGGAAGAGAACGACCAATGCGGTTTCTGAAGGACTTCAGGGAATTCTGGCGAATTGCCGGAAACACCGATCTTCATTTTCTCATCAGCCAGTCACTCCGGGATACAGCCAAGGATTGGTGGAGAATCGTCGAAGAAAGGGTCCAATCAATAAAAGAATTGGAAGAAAAATTCCGAGCACGTTATTGGAGCCAAGATATCCAAGATAAAATACGGAGAAATCTCGAATTTGGGGTATATGAGTGGGATGGACATCGAATGACCCGGATCGAATATGCCACCCAAATCTTTGGAAACGCAAAAAACTTAAGCCAAGGTCCGACGGAGGAACAAATCATCCGGAAACTGGCCGACCGTTTTGATGAATCCATCAGAATGGCAGTACGGGTCAGTGGCATCAAAAACATTGATGCCTTCCTTGAGCTTCTGGAGAGTATGGATGGGGTGGGACCTCTGAATGCTAGAAGATCCTTTCCACGGTGGCAGAAACCCACCAACTTAACCTGGCAGCACAACAATCAGTAGAGCAACCAAAAGTTTGGGACGTACGGGGGACCACGCTCGATGGGGCCGAGCCAGCCATGTGGACCAGAATACTCGAAATATCCGGGACCACCACCATTCCAAGGGCAACAACAATTGAGTGGAGGACTGTGAACATGCTGATCAGAGGTCAACAGAAGTCACATCCATCGCCAACACAAATTGGGCACCCCGTAGGACAAAAGCAGAACCAGGGAAACTGCTAAACGTTGCGCCCGAATCGTTGGCAATCACCACGGTGAATGAAAGATCACGAGGCGCAACGGATGACGAAGAAATCCAGGAGGCCATGGAGGAAGCACGTCAGTGGATGAAGAGAAACCTGAAGAAGAATGAAAGAATGGAGAAGAAACGGCACATTTAAAACGAGATGGAAGAGCAAGGTGCCGAGCAAACCTGTCAAGTAGGGATGATCAGAATTCTGGACGATACACTAATTAGGGCACCGAATGGGCAAAGAACGGAAAGACCAATGAAACAACGAGAGGGGACGAGCAAAAGTCTCTCCTGGTCACAAGAGTCCGTCAAACAAATTGAGGCACAGCCGTGGAATCAGCACCCAATTGCAGAGAGTACAGCCGGGAGAGGCACCCACAAAAGTCACAAAATTATTAAGAAAAACAAGTCTATGGAAGCCTTCGCGAGCAATTCGTACGGGTCGTCACAAGAATTCGTCATCGAGGAAGATGAACTGAGGGAACCCCGGAAAGCAGTTCATTCAAAATGTTCAAGCATATCGGTCAGCGACAAAGGAAACCCAGTGGGAATTCAGACCAACAGCGGTAGCGAGATAACAAGCCCTTCCGAAAAAATCGAGCAGCAACATTCTGAGCGACTTAAGCCGCGCCCGATACGGCCAGTCACGAAAACCATAGCTGCAGTCGCATTCGGAGAACAAACCAGAGCAATACGAAAATGGTAACGCTGCCAACAACAGCGTCGTAGAGTGTTGCGGGCCGGACATGGCCCTGGTCAACGGTGAAGACGAAGGAAATGACAACGCCAACAAACAAAGAAACGGGGGACGCGACGACGACAACAGTGAGGCCGAGCGTATTGGCATGAGATGGGTCTGGGGGACGACGGCGACGAAGACGATAAAAACAGCGATAAACGAGTAAATAAATTAAAACAATAGAAGCCATAAAACAACAAAACATTATTATGATATCATAATTTCGGGCGAGCGTTTAGCATTAAGGGAACTAAATAAATATTGATGGGCAGCGGCCCGGTAGAACGTAAAATAGATAAGCGAGTTAAAATTAAAAGAAGGGGATAGGCGCAGAGCTTGTTTGAGAATAATTTTTTTTGTGACTCTTCATGATTTCGATAGCTGAAAAGGAATTCAAAACATAAAGAGTCACGGGGGACAATGAGATGTACAGGTCCATCTCAGGCACCACACCCCCACCACAAATTCAAACAAACCTATCCATTATGAGAGTAGGGAAGGGGGAATAATAAATCATATCAACACAAGTGAACACAGTGTACAAGGTCACACAACAATAAGCAGGAAGAAAGACGAGGGAGATAAAAAACAGAAAAGAACAAAAACAGTAGAAAAAGGTAACGATAGGCAATAAGTAAGGGAAGGGGAAAAGACGTTGGAAAGAAAACAGAGAAAGCAACAAAAAACAAAAGAGTTTCAATTAATTTCCTCACTGATCGAGTCCCGAACAAATAAATTTTATTGTAACATATTCCGACCCGTTATTGTAACATATATAACATAATATTTATTGGAACATATATATATATATATATATATACACACACACATATATATATATATGTGCGTTATTGGCCACAACGCCAATAATTAACTTTTTATTTATTTTTCATTTAGCCACCTTCATTAAAGAGTACGGAGCGGACGATAAATCAATACCTCGAAAAGATGGTGAACAATGAGACTGAATTCTAGCAGCAGGTTTACAAAAGTGTTAGGATGGCTAAATAAATAGCGCTCGCAGATTTCAAATTAGGGGGCGTAGGTTCAAATGCGCAGGTTAGACAAAAACTTTAACGAGGCAGGACACGATTTAATGCAATTATCATATATACAAGAACATAGATGAAGCATATGGCAACGAAAAATACTACAATACTTTTTATTTGTTCATAATTTGTTGATTTTTTGTTTCACATGCTCCAAGGCCGGTTGCGAAAAGGCATTTTACGCTTTGTAAACCCCTGATCCAGCAGCCGGTACGATGCTGTAGTCTGGGATACGGGATGCTGGATCCGGCCTCAGTCTACTCCGTAGCGGAATTTCTAGTCGATGTTATTAACAGCATTAGTACAAAAAAATATAAGTATGATCAATTTTTGTAATTTATTTCATGTTATAGTACCATTATCATGTTAACAATGTTCGAACATTTCTCGATTGACATTGCCAATATTGTTAGTACAACAGGCGTTCTTCTACAGCATGATTTGTAAAAATGCAGTTTGCGGTGACCACCATTGTAGAAATGAACTGTATCTGAAATTAAAAGAAAAAACAAGATTTCATCATTTTATTCAATTCTCTCGTCGTTCATGTTTATACTTTTATTTGGCTGATTTATTTAGCTAAATTTTAATTTAGCTGAAACATCCTTAAGACTAAAGTAAAAAGTTTGCATTTAGATGAAAACATTTCCTGTTTTTCATGAATAAAAACAACTGTGGCGAAAATTCAAAAGAGCCTTAAATCAACGACAACATTTATTTATATCAAAGGAGTCTACAAAATTCGAACGAAACCAGTTCAAGTTATGAGCACAAATCGTAAGCGCCCGGGGTTCCCCTTCTTCTATATGCATTATAATAATAATTATTACTTTTATTATTCCGAAAAAGTAGAAACACTAGAAAAATAAATCTCTCCGTATGTAGCTCCGAAGTCAAAACTCGTGCAGTTTTAACCGCAAGGAGCCAATATTTCTAGGACTCCGTTATATTGACGCGCAAGTTTCATTAATCTTTGTTTTCAAGCCACAATATCCCATGAAAAATGTACAACAGGTTCGACACTGGCACAGTACTGCGCCGTCACTACTCTATAAATGGCCATTCCCTGGCATAAGTGTGGGCTCATTAATGTACCATTGTCGAAATTATGTCCTCGGGCCAAGACTGGTCCGAAACCGACTGGTCTTGAACCGAGCCCGACCCTAGTGCCAAAGTCGGTCCAAGTAACAGCCAATATCATAGCAGCATTGGTTCCGACGCTCGTGTCAAGGTTGGCCCAAGTTTCCGCCAATATATTGTGCCAGCGTTGGTATTAAAACAGACCCGACACTTGCGCCAACGGTGGCCCAAGTTCTACCCAATATCGTGCCGACGTTGGTCCGGTTCATTGTCAACAGTGATTCGATAATGCCCCGAGTTTCGACCAATATTATTTTATGTTAGTATTTTGTTAATATATATGGTTGTACGCAGCAATACATACAATACCTTTTTAGAATTGTATAAATATTATAATTTATTATTATTGAATTCCGCAACAGATTTTATCATTTATTATTCTAGCGAATAAATGTTGGTACGAGAGAATACTGAGTATGAGTGATAATAATAATGAGATAATACGATAATGAGAATTATTTCGCAAATCAAATATTAATGAAAAACTGATATGTGGTTATACGAGAAATCGAATGTGAATTACGCATTGTTATTCGCATCATTTATGTTTCGTCTTTCGGGTCACACTTACGCGAACACGCAATAAAGCCGACTGAGCGATGAAGGTTTTTTTCTATATCCAATTTTATATCTAACTTGTATAGGTTAAAATTGTCCGAGAGCGTCTTTTTTCGGGTCACCCTTTCACAAAGACGCGGTGAAGCCGGCTGAGCGATTGACATTAGGACGACAAACTCCACACGCCTGTTCCGCATACGGTTTATAGCCCTTGAATACGATTGGCGGAGAAGCCAGGTTTGAAGATATGCGGGAGACACAAACCACAAGGCAGACAAAATAGTTAAGTATCGCACGAAAAGCCAGAAATGGACTAACTATTTGTTCACCTATAACGATACAACATTGAATGGCGATTCACGAGCAGTGCATGTTACAATTAACGGGGAATGTTATTGGCCCATGGTCGGTTCGAGCTACCCACGCCAATGGCCGATTCTCAACCGTTAGTTGACACTGTCCGGACATTGGCATATTGCTGTATGTCGGTCTTAGGAATGAACGTAGGAAAATTGATGGTGGGCAGTACTGGCAAATGATCGGCTCCAGTAGTCTAGCACAACAGTCAGCTCTCAGGCAGTAGCCGATACTGGTCCGACGTGCGTATAATACTGGATGCCGGGATTAGATATGACCATACGGCAATTAATGGCGAACAGTACTGACACATGGTTGGCTCCACTAGTCTACCCCAGCAGTCAGCTCTCCGGCGTAGCCGAAACTGGTCCGACATTCGTATATAACCGGATGCCCGGATCAGATATGAACGTAGGACTACTGAACGTGGCTAAGTGAGTGACAGTGTGATAAGAAAAGTGGCGAAAAGGAGGACAGAGGAGGAAAACGATAGAGAAAGTGAGAAAAAGGCAGAGTTGAATCAGGGCGGCAAGAGGGAAAGAACAGAAAGGGTGCGAGGGGGCGAAATAAAAGAGGGAAAGCAGGAAAAAAACAGACGTGGAAAAGAGGTTAGGAAAACATAGTGAGAATCCAGCCGCGGTAGAGGCGACGAGCGGGACAAGCGGAAGGTTCGGCGAGGTGAGCGAACGGTGGCGATATCAGACGGAGAGACAGAGAAGTACAGGAGAGAAGGTAGAAGAGGAGTACGAAGATAAAACAGGAAGGAGGGAAGGTAGTCTGGGAGCGAAAGGAGGAAGGGAGAAATGGAGGAGAAGGGGAGAGGAAAGGAGGGAGCGCAGCGGAGTGAGGAGGGGGAGCAGGGAAGGAAGAAAGGTTGGAAAACAAACGCAGAGAGGCTATTAAAGGAGCGGAGTGCAAGCCTAGGGGAAATTAACGAGATATAGAAAAGGCAAAGGGAGCAAATGGAGGAAAGGGAACAGGAGGAGCGAAATGTGAGAAATGTCCAGAAAAGAAGCAAAGTGCAGCGATTACCAGAAGAGGGGCAGGAGGAAAAAGTGTGAAGGAGATGTTTAGATGAGCTGAGCGACGAGGTCAGAAAATAGATGGGGGAGGCAAAAGAGCAGGGAAGGGAAGTGAAAGAAGTGAAGAAGAGTTGCGACGGATGAGAGCAGGCGGAGGGAAGATGGAGGGAGGAAAGAGCGGCGATGGGGGAGAGAATGTGGGAAATGGAAAGAAGGATGGAAAAGGTGGAAAGACAGGAGCAGGAGATAGAAAAGATGGGTGAGAGGCTGGCAGTAATAGAAACAACGGAGAGAGATGGGGCGATGGAAGGGGGGATGGGGGAAAGAAAAGGAGGGGAGGGGAGCCAGATAGGAAGAAGGATAAAGGAGATGGAAAGAAAATTGGAAATGGAGGAGAGGGAGGAGAGAAGGAGAAATCTCATAATAAGGGGAGTAAAGCAGGAACGAAGTGCAAAGAAGACGGCGGAGAAAGTAATGGAAAGAATAGGGATACAGGGGAGGATAGAGAAGGCGAGAGAAATAGGGAGAGGAGCAAAACAGGGGAAAGAAACGATGATAGTAGTAAGGATGGAATGCAACGAGAAAAAAAGGAGACGATGAAAAGGAAGAAGGAAATAAGAGGAAGGAAGGAGAGAATAGAGGATGACTTGACATGGAGGGAGCGGAGGATGCAATGGAGACTAAAAATAATGGGGGAAGAAAAAGAAAGGAAAGAGAAGAGAGTGAGGGTACAGTATGGGAAGATCATAATGGAGGGGACAATTTGGTTTTGGGATAATCAGGAAGAGAAACTAAGGGACTGGAGAGGAAAAGATAGGGAGGGGGAGCCAGAGGAGGGGACGAGGGAAAAAGAAAGGGGCAAGAGAGACAGGAGAGGGGAAGTAAAAACGGATAGAGAAGGGGGAAGAAGAGAAGGAGAAGACAAAGAACAAGGGAAAAAAGAGAAGAGCTGGAGGGTGGTATTTTGGGATGTAGCGGGTCTCGCCAAGACGGATAAGAAGTTTTGGAAAGAATTAGAGAAATGGGAGGTAATGGTGTTAATGGAAACATGAATAGAGGAGAAAGGATGTGTGGATACGTGTGGAGGGCGCAATGGGCGGAGAAGAGGAATAGGAAGGGGCGAGCCAGAGGGGGGATGTTGATAGGAGTGAGAGAGGAAATAGAACCGGAAAAAGGAAAGGAAGGAGGGAAGTAGAAGGGGTAATGACGGTGAAAATAGGAAAGGGGGAAGGGGCATGGACAGTAATAGCGGTATACGTGAATGGGGCCATAGAAAGAAAGATAGACGTTTTAAGGGAAGTAATGGAAACGCAAAACATAGAAGGACGGGTGCTAGTGGGTGAGGGAGACTTGAATGCACGGGCGGGAAGAGAAGGAGGGGGTGGAAAGGGGGACGAAGAGGATGAAGTGGAGGGAAGGAAATCGAAGGACAGGACAATAAACACGGAAGGGAGAAAACTAATAAAAATGATAGAGGATGTAGGATGGGAGATTCTCAACGGAAACATAAAGGAAGATGAAAAGGGAAAATTCACGTACACAGGGGGAAGAGAGGAGACAGTGATTGACTACATAATAGCGGTTAGGAGGACAAGGGAAGGGGTGCAGAGTGTGTGAGTCGGAGATAGGGTGGAGTCAGACCACTACCCTTTGTTCATAGTGGAGATAAAAAAGGGAAGAAAGGAGAGGAGGACACAGAAGGAGAAGAAAAGAAGGGCAGGAGGAGGGAGGTGGTCGGAAAAGAGGATGGAGGAATACAGGAGGAGGATTAAAAGGGCACAAGAGGGAGGAGAAGAGAGGCAGGAAAGGGTAAAAGAAATAATGGAGAAAATGAAAGAGGCGATGAAGAAGAGCGAAGAGGAAGAGGGTAGAGAGAGCAGGATAGCAAGAGAAGGATGGTGGGATACGGAATGTAAAGAGAAAAAGAGGAGGTGAGAAAAGAGCTAAGAAGATGGAGGAAAGGGGAAAGCACGGGGGAAGGATACAGAAAGAGGAAAAGGGAGTACAAGGACATTTGCGAGAGGAAGAAAGGGGAGGAGAGAGATAGAATGATAAGGGAAGTAGCAGAAGCGAGGACAGAGAACAAGGTATGGGAAATAGTGAATAGGGGCAGGAGGGTGCGGAAAAGAGTAAATGAGAATATAAAAGGAGAGGAGTGGAAAAAATATTTCGCGCACCTGTTAAGAGGAAAGGAAGAAAGGGAGGAACAGGAAGTAGAAGGGGAGGAGACGAAGAAGAAGAAATAAGGGAGGAGGAAGTAAGAAGGGCGGTAGAAAAAAGTAGGGAGGGGAAGGCGATGGGTGGGGACGAAATACCAAATGAGGCGTGGAAATGGGGGGAGAGAGAAGGCGATAGAATGGGCTGGAGAGATATGCAGAAGAGTATTGAGAGGGGTGGGATGGCCAGGAGAGTGGAAGGAGGGGCTCATTGTGCTGATAAGGAAGAAAGGGGAAGGGACGGAGGTAGAGAAGTATAGGGAAGTCACGCTGATGCCTTCCCTGTACAAGATATATGCAACGATATTAGCAAAGAGGTTAGAAGAGGAGGTAGAGAGAGGAGGCAGATGCTGCGGGGAAGAAAGGAAGACGTGAGAGCATGTAACAGAAAAATGTGGAGGGGGGACAGGAGAAGAAAGAGGAATAGGGGGAAGCATAAAGTAAGTACTAGACGAGAAAGGAGGAAGGAGAAGGAAAGAGAAATGAACGCAGAGTGAAAGAAGAATGGAGTGAAAGGAGGAAACGGAAGTCGAAGAGAGAGGAGAGAGAAGTAGCATAAGAATAAGGATAAGTTAGAATAAGGGGGAGGGCGGAGCGAAATAATGTGTAAGAGCGTGGCGGATACGATTAAGTAGATAAGTAGATAAGTTAGGATAAGAGTTATTGTAAGAAACGGAAGGCCTTGTAACCTTTAGGGGACCAATATAGATGTACATACATACTACTATAAAACAAAATGGCGGCTGCATAGCCGTTCTTCGACGAAGTCTTTTTTTCATAGGCACGCGGCCGGACCTGCAATTTTTTATTTACAGTGAATGGATTTTTTCGCGATTATACATGCGAAGCCACAGCCACAGGAGTACGTAGGATTCTTTTTGATATATCGATTTTTGCAAAAACAGCGCGTTTACAAAAACATCGTCCGAAAATTGCTTATAAAAAAAAACTATGTAATATATCGAGAAAATCCTACGTACTTCTATGCAGAATGTAATTTTGAATATGCAGTTAAAATTTCAGGTCAATCGGTCAAGATTTGTTCGAGTTATGATTCCGGCCGACTTGAAAAATGTGGTTTCGAGAAAAGTGCGCTTAAAGTTTTCGGTACGAAAAAAATCATTGATAAATTTTATACACATTCAGTCAGCGACGCCTGCGCCATACAATTAGCCTTCCAAATCAACGTCCTGCTCAAGCAGGATGTTATCGATTTTTTGAAATTTCTACAGTGGCCTTACCCCTTAATAACGGGTAGTACTGGTCCACGGTCGGCTCCATGAGCCTACCTCAACAGTCAGTTCTTGGGTGTTAACCGGAATGTTCTCAACATTGACGTTATGCTGGACGCCGGGCTTTAAAAAGAGGTTTGGTTGAGAAATGGGAAAATCATTCATTCAACGTTGTGTCAACACTGGTTGCTCACAGTCGGTTAGTCCATACTGGGCCAGACATCGGCCGTATTATTTGTTTTGGTAATCTTCTTATGGGATGCGTTTTCGTTTAAGATTTCGCTTTTGAAACGTCACATATTTTGCTTTCGTACGTATGCAAGCATATCATTGAGGAGAAAATTATGTTACCTATCCACTCTGCATTATTATTATCAATTGCGACATGAACCACGAGATCGTGATGCGCCCGGGGGTCACCAGGCTGCTGAAGCCAAATAACGTTTGGCGTACAGACGCAAAAACACAATTTCGAAACGTTAAGGGATGGCCGGTATATAGCTAATTTAGTACGAATACGGCGGAGAAAAAGACAAAAGATAGGATTTCCATTACGGCCTGAGCTCGTATTTCAACGTCTCACCGGTTGTCTCCTGTGGATCCCTAATCAAATGTCACGCGAGCCGTCCGATCCCCAATCGGCTAATCGCACTTGTTCGTGATCCGTGATACGAACAGCCTCGAAATTCTCGCGTTGAATCACGTTTCCGTCTGCAATTTCATTGTAACGGAAGGTAGCACGTAAAAGGGGACCGATTCGTATGTTTTTTCTTGACTGCCGATGAATAAGGGAGGAAAAAGGAAAATACGGCGGTTCGAAGAAACACGAAGATCAGGGATCGCAATTTTCTCGTGTTCCTTTTAGTAATAGCGAGGATTCGTAGGGGTGAAAATGCTGGTAAAGGTGCACGGCAACTCCGAAGGACGGTGCGATGGGAAAAGATATGCAACATTCGTAGATGGGAATACACAAATAGAGCAGTTTTGTGCCACAAGCCTATGGAAAAAAAGTACGTGAAACAATGAATGCACCGGAGACTTTCTATACAACGATTTGTAGGAAACCATGGTTACAAGAGCCTAAAGTACCGAGAGCGCAGAGAGAAAGAAAGGGCGAAGGAGGGAGATGAAGATCGAAGATCGGTCGATCAACGAAATCTCGAACCACTTTCGAGATAGGTTGGAGCGTCTCTGGATTCTCTTCATCGCTGTATTTCAGAGCGGTAAGAGGGAAAGGAAGAAAGAGCTCTGCCGCTGTCACTCTGTCATGTCTTCCTCCGTCTCTCCGTGATTCCTCTCCTTTTCTTTGTGTATAGCTTCCATGTCATCCTTCATATTGCAATCCTCGTCCCCACATTCCTGGTTCAACGAAGAAGTGGAGTGAGTTACAATTCAGCGCAACAGTTCGATTAAACGTAGATTAAATTGTCTTCATATCGGAGCCGTTGCTTGGCGACGATTTGTGATAAATAGGCAAACCTATTAAACATGCAGCCATAAAATGATTCGCTGGTCAGCCCACAATTATATTTATTGAGGCCTTCCCGGCCCGGTCGGAGCTTGCGCAGAATTCTTCATATATCAAGAGACGCGGCAGCGTCTTGACGCCAAGTGATAAAAAAATCGACGCCACTGATCGATGCCACCGATCTCGATGCTACTAACCGACTGACGAATACGCCGCGACTCCTTATACAGTAAGATGGGATTTAGCAGACGACGTTTTACCTTTGTCCCGATATTACGCGAAAATGCGGCAACAAATCGAAAATCTAATGACAGTTTACCAATGTAATGTGATTTTTTCCTATCGATTTTGTTCGGGCTATTTTTCGATTTGTCCACTCAATCTCGGGACCTCATAATTTAGGGCCGAATTTTCGGGTGACTTTTTGCCCCAAAAATTTTTCCACACTCGTCCATTGTCTTTCATTGAATTAAATAAAGTCGTTGGCTCATGTCGTAAACATAACACATACGCCGTTTTGTGAATGGATTAACACTCTAGCTCAACAGGCACAGCAACGCCACCGCTTTCTCGAACGGCACGACTCGAACTACACCCTGCTTGCAATATATATATATATATATATATATATATTGGGTTGGTACAAAAATCTTGCAACACTTTTTTTTTCAATTAAAATATTTTTCCTAATAACGAAGTTCGAGAACATTCGAGAATAGGAAATACAAGAATGGTCTAGAACCTTCCATGCCGCAGGATATCTAAGCGAGTCAGTTGTTCCGTGGAGTCAGTTTGAGCAAAGATGGATCAACGTGCACTTCGAGCAATCGCATATTACGAATTCTTGCACGGACATTCTGCAAGAGCCGCCGCCCGTAATATGTGCAGTGCGTTCAAGGCTAATGTAGTTAATTATTCAACGGTCTCCCATTGGTATCAGCGTTTTCATTCTGGCGATACATCTTTTGAAGACAAACCTAGGTCCGGGAGGGAATCGATTGTGGACGATGAAGAACTGCGAGCACTTATAAAGGCAAAGCTTAATATGTCGTCATGAGGATTAGCCAACAAACTCAACTTCAGTCATCCTACGATCCTTCGACATTTACAAGAGATTGGATATATTAAAGTTGTTTCGTCTTGGATACCGCACAATCTCAGCGAATCAAACAAAGCAACACGCGTGTCCATCTGTCTTTCACTCCTGCATCGTCTGCAAAGAAAGGATTTTCTTCAAGAAATAATCACTGGGGATGAAAGCTGGGTGTTGTATGTTAATCACACGCGCAAGCGTCAGTGGCTACCGAAAGGGGAAAAACCAGAACCGACCCCTAAACGGCCCCGTGAAATGAAGAAAATTTTACTCTGTTGGTGGGATTCTGAGGGCATGCTCTATTACGAATTTCTGCCAACCAGTACCACAATACAGGCAGAGATTTATTCTGCACAACTGCAAAAGGTGGCTAAAATTATGAAACAGAAAAGGCGTAAACGTCTGCAAGTTCGGCTTCTCCATGACAATGCTCAACCCCACGTCCCTAACATGACACAAGAAACTATTTCGCAGCTAGGATGGGAAGTTCTACCACACCCACCGTGTTCACCAGACTTATCACCTACCGACTATCACCTGTTTCGAGCTTTGAAGAAATATTTACGGGATAAAAAATTTGATCATCTGTGGGATCTCAAAAATACATTGGACGACTTTCTTAATTCATGACCAAAAGAATTCTGGTCGGCGGGCGTGCAAAGTCTACCAGAGCGTTGGGCAAGAGTTGTAGATGCAGAGGGAGCCTACGTTACTGAATAATCGTTGATTGTTAAAATAAAATATTTTTCTTTCTTACTCGTGTTGTGTGTTGCAAGATGTTTGTACCAACCCAATATATATATATATATATATATATTGTCACGTGGCAGAATTGAAGACCCCCAAAGCCACTCTCATGGCGGCCCTCTCGCTCGGATTTCATCCTCGTACGGGGGCCCGAGCGTGCCGTTATCGTTTATTATTTATTGATCTTGTCCCTTGATATATTTATTCTTTTTATTGTATAATTATGTTCTTTTTTTTTATTCGTTCATTCGATATTAATTGGTACGATGGCGCGCGGGAAATGGCGGTCGTCTCGGAAACCTCGAGATCCTTCCCACAGCAGCGGCCTCGTATCTTCCAGTCGGGGTGCGCCTCGTCGATCTTGCCCTCGCTCGAGAGTTCGAAGCGATTCTCCTCGGCCCACGTTCTGGAACGCTCCTCCACCACGATCGGCGGAGGGAAGCGGTATGTGATCGGCAGGCGTTCGACTACGCAACCGTCCAGGCTGACGCGTCAGGCAACCAAAGAAGCCGGCACCCTCTCCGCCTCGAACGTATGGCGTATCATAAACGAACCTACGGCAGCCGGCTGGTCCTCAATCCCTCTCGGTCGGTAACGCCGCGGCCGCCCGACCTTGGCACGTTGCATAAACGCCGTGGGCACGAATCGCTGCGACACTCGATGCGCTGGGTAGGATCGACGGGCTGAGACTGGATCCGTCAACGGTCATCGTACCCGTCATCGTCATCGTTATCGTCACCGTCAACGGTCATCGTACCCGTCATCGTTATCGTTATCGTTATCGTCATCGTCATCGTCATCGTCATCGTACCCGTCACCGTCATTTTAATAAGTTTTAATATTTAACTTTGGCGCCGTAACGGCCGACGCGAATGACGGAGAGGCGGGGATGAACGGCTGAGACGGAGACCTCGAGTCAACCGTCTCGATCGCGGAAAAGGACTTGACCACGGAAATCCGAGCGAGACGGTCGACGAGTAAAATGAATTGTTGGAGACTAATCAAGTCGGTCTGTGCAGTGCGGCCGCCCCCGGCGTAAAGGGAAAATTTACCGTCGAGTTAAAGAAATGTCTCCGTCATTCGCGTGTGCATCGTTTCGGGTCGCGGTGCAGGGAGGAACGCGGCTGGTCCTATGCGTAATTTTCGTGTCGGTTGTGTTTGTTATCCCGTTGTGAAAAAAGTGAGAGAGAAAAGAGATAGGCCGGCCGGCGGCTTTGCGTAATTTTTATATCGAGTCAATCGCCGAGAAAACGCTCCGGTCAAATAAAGTGTGCTCTCTCTCCAGAGGTGTTTGCAAGTGTTTATTTATTTTGTTGTCGTTGATAAGTGTTCAGTCCCTGACCCCGCCACTCTACCTGATGAAGAGCTGAGCCAGTCGGACAAAACGGTTGTCTCGACCAACCGCCCGGCGAGCCGCTAACGCGGCTGGCGCCTCGGGAAAAATCGCCGGGCGGAGGCGCGACGACCTTTTGTGACGCGAAGGGTGACGTTTGGATTTTCCGTCACAATATTCTAATACAGTCGCTTTGGCGGCTCGAGTAACCAAAAACGGTTAGTCGAGCGTGGTTGTGAAAAAAGAAAACAAACGGCTCTTATTAGAGCCAAAAATTTATTTAACGAAGGTTCACGTCGTTTAAAATTTAGATGTGGATTATTTATTTTGATCCTAACACGCGTATATTAGCCGTGGCGCTCGCACGGAAACCGTAGAAGAAACAGCGAGGACGATACGCAAATAGATACAGAGTAAGTTCAAAATTCAACAATGTGCTCATTGCTTTCACTTGCTTATATAAAGTGAAGAAATTCGCAGACAGACGTGCATGTGTAGCTTTTGTGTGCCCTGAGAGCATAACCTAGCTTCTATATGTCATTACCAATTTGTGTGTTCATAACCTCGTTCCATTAACATTTTATGAATATATCTTCAAAATTTTCTGAACAGAATCTTGTCATAGACGGTGAAGTTTTTTTTTTGTAGAAAATTCATTCGGCTCTGTAGAATTTGTTGACGCAGAGCTTGACAATTATTTTGCCTAAAATATTATTCATCGCTTACAAATCTCTCATGAGAAATGAAAGCTTTGTGCAACACGATATATAATCCTAGATTCCCTACGGCTTCTAATAGAACATGTAAAATAGAACGCCATTACACGACCATGCCAAGTTCTTGCGAATTTTGTTCATACGAACCCGTGATCAAACATACAGGTATCGCGAATAGGCGGCCTAATTGACATTCGTGCGATGCAATCGACACCTGTATATTTGATCACGGGTTCATACGAATAAAATTGACGCGAACCTGTGATTGTCGCGTAATCGTATTCTATTAGGACAGAACCGAATGTTTGGCTGGATCTCACAGACTCAAGCCTGACAGCGCCTTTATATGCCTCGCCATTCTTTTCATACTGTGGTGATCACCATATTTGATTGTTGCGGCTGTACAATCTATGTCTACATGGAACGATGATAGACCGCCGTCTCTGCCCGAGTGGAAAACGTAACTCATCACCGCCTAGCCACTAGCTAGTAAAGTAATGTTTCGAATCGCCATTAGCTAGCCGTCTTAGCGATCGACTACTCAGCCTTGTAACGCTTTGCCCCTCTAGTGACTGAATACAAAAAATTAGATGGTGACTAGATAGAAAGGAATATCCCACGGCTCTATTATATTTCTGACCTAACCATGAACTAGTTTTTTTAGCTAGCGACTGGGAACAAAAAATTAGGTGGCGATTAGATAAAAAATATTTGCGGCAAGATATTTATATTTTCGTGATTTCTTTGCACATTATTTACATCATTGGACCCTTTTACGATATTCTTCGTTGTTCATTAATTAGGGTCATGATATTTGCGCTCTAAAAATATTAATGGTTCAATTTTAAATTATCTCAGACAAACGCTTGTGCCGTAACGTAGTTTCGATCCCGGGACCTCTGGGTGATGAGTTGTGACGTTGTCCACTGAGCCAATTCTACTTGTTTAAGTTCTGAATTTTCTTACCGTCTACATATGTTACACTACACAATGTCAGATTATTGAAAAATGGGTGGATTAACAAATGTAAATAACATTATCGGATCAATGACTCAATTGCGTTCGCATTGAGAGCGATAATCGCATAGAATTACATAACCTTAAATTGTATTTGTCCGATCGTTTATTCCAGCTAGTGCGGCCGCAGTTGGGAAGTGTTGGCTAGGTCATCGCGATATACCGACTTGAGGATTTTATTCATTTGCAACGTCATCTGTAACTCAAATTGCGTAACCAACCATGGGCCAGTCGTTCGATGGAACTACACGTATTCACATAACCACACTTTGTCATTTGTGACTAAGATCGGCTGGGCAGTGACTAGCCAAGGGGTGCACAGCCGCATAGCTGGCTGGGACATGGCGAGATACCTACTTGCAAGTAGGTATCTCGCCATGAGAATGCTTGCATTCCCAACGCCATCTGTAACTCAAGTTGCTTAGTCAGCCATGAGCCAATCGCTCGATAGAACTACACGTAGTCACATAACCACACTTTATCATTCGTGACCAATCTCGGCTGGGCAGTGACTAGCCAAGGGGCGCATAGCCACAGTTAGCTAGTGTTGGCTAGGTTATGGCGCCGTGCCCACTTGAGAACTTTTTTCTTTTGTAAAGCCATCTAAAACTCATGTTAGCTAGTCAGCCATGAGCCATTCGCTCGATGGAACTATACATAGTCGCATAACCTCACTTTGTCATGTTTGACCAAGATCAGACTGGCAGTCACTAGACAACGGCTGGATAACAAAACATTCACAATATTACTAGATCATAGCGAGCCAACCATTGGTCAGTTCGTCTGAGCTCAATTGGGCGAGCCAGTTACTAGGTCGTAACTCAGACAGACTAAAACAATTTCTACTCGGGTGAGAAATCTTCGCAACACCTGCATCGAGGACTTTCCTCGGTTATGTCGTTCAACGCCTCGAATTTTATCGTCCTAAGTACGCTCAATGCGTCAAATACCATGGAAAGCCAAACTTCAGATACTCCATGTCGCTCGATGCCTCGGATGGAGCAACATTTGGGCATGAAACCCTTTTCCGGTACGGAGAGCGACAACGAGACCTTTTGACATTTTTCCAGCTTGATATAACATAAAAATGATTAAAACATGAAGATTGAATTTCAGCATTTTTCATAAAATAAAAAGGCATTAGTACTATTGTGCCATCTGGCCAAGGAAGGCCAGATTGTGAATCTGGCCGGTGTGCGTGAATGATTGTGCGCTTTGTAATGTTAACACGAAAGTGTGATTGAAGCTGCATATTTTATGTGTTACGCGATTATCGGCTATTATATAAATTGAAAGTAAGATGATTGACAACGAAACCTTTTTTATGTCAGACCGGCTTTAGTTTTAATTTACTGTACAACAACCTAAGATTTCTTGAATAAAAATCCTGAAACTGAGTATGAATGTGTGATAATAATTTTTCTGATTTGTATTGTGCCAAATTAAATACGGTTAATGAAACTGAAATGATTACATTTATCAAACATTTAAAACGTAGACACCCCCAAACTTTTTTTTATAGTCACATATAGGTAACTTGGTAAAAAAATTATTTAACACTTTTTAGTACATTAAATAAAAGTTTGTTTAAAAGAAAAGTTTTTTTTTATATACAAATTTTCCGTATCATTCTGACCGTGTTAAATGAAGAAAAAAAAGAAGAACCGCTTTTCGAAAATATATGGTTCGCAACATAAAGGTATTTCTTTCACGAACCCAAATATTTAACCAATAACTGATTTTCGTCTATTATTTTCACACGGTATTTACATTCCTTTATTCAACCGAATTCATTTTGAACAATAAATTTCAATTTCCTCAAAGAAAAAAGAAGATGAGTCCTCTTTGAAAATGGGTTTTATTGAAAGTATGGGTGACCAATGGCATTGAGGCACGTGCGCCATTAAGCGTTCATGCGACGTTGGCACGCTCCACCTCTGCGTTTGGTCGCCGGGAGAAAAACTGACGTCTTTACATAATAGTCAATATTTAATAAATGCCGTAGACAGATCATTTAATTTTTGGGTGACAATTTTGATATTGTACTGAATGATTTGACATTTTTTCATAACATCCTTAACATTTTTTACACTATTCCGTGTGTAAAACTGCCGATCGGCATGAGTCTAGGCATCTTCTTATGTAAAAACTGTTTGTTCAATTCAAATTTAAAATTAAATTATTAAATTAAAAATATAATTCAAAATTATTAAAATCAAATATTAAAATTGGAAGGGTGCATTCAGTACATGATAACGAATCCACTATATAAATTTGAACTAATGGTAACATTTGATCACTTGACCCAAAGCTTCTTAACGATGTAAGGAAAGACGTGTATTCTTGAGCAGCCTCCAGCAGGGTAAATGTGACGCGTTATCCGAGTGCATTCGGTTTTCGTTTAGAATGAACAAATCGATTCGCATTCCACTCGCTGAACACCCAAATAAAATAACGCAATGAAGTTGGATTTTCGTAAAATATTTTTATTTATCTCTAGTCTTTTTCAATTAAGAGTTTTCTCCTGCTGCAACAAACAAAGCGCAATCCATGAAACATGGAAACGGTATATCAAAAAGTAAAACATTAAGAGGTACAGAGTTGGGCGTATTTCTATTTATAAATACGAATACGAATTTATTCACACCGTGATTTCCAGGTGAATATAAATACAAATGTATTCATACTTCACTTTTTGTATTCACATGCATGCATACAAATACAATTTTATTCACAAATATTCTAAACATACAAATAAATTCACAGAAACAATTGTGAATATTCACAAAGAAAGTGAATATTTACAAAAAATTCTGTCAATTAAAAAAAATTTACATCCAAATCTGCGAATGGAAATGTATTCACAAAAAATTGTAAATACAAAAAAATTCACAAAATAAGTTGTAAATTTATCCATATTTAAGACAAATTAAAGTCAAATTCACAATGATTAGATTAAAATTTACACCATTAGTGAGTTCGTACGCATTTTGAGAGAAAACATTGCCTCGAGGTAAAGAAATTTTTGCACAAAACTTTTTGTGCGAAAATTCCTTTGCCTCAACACAATGTTGTCTCTCACAATACATAAGAACTCACTTGTGGTGTAAATTTTAATATAATTGTCGTGAATTCGATTTTAATTTTCTTCAACTTGAGGAAATTCCAACTCATTTTGTGAATTTTTTCATATTTATGATGTAATATTTGAAACTCATAACTTTTTTTGCAAAAATTTCTTTGCCTCGACGCAATGTTTTCTCTCAAAATACGTAAGAACTCACGTTTGATGTAAATTTTAATCTAATCATTGTAAATTTGATTTTAATTTGTCTTAAATACGAACAAATTCTCAACTTATTTTGTGAATTTTTTTGTATTTACAATTTTCTGTGTCATACAATTGCATTCACAGATTTTGATGTGAATTTTTTTTAATTCGAAGGATTTCTTGTAAATATTCACATTTTGTTGTGAATATTCACAATTTTTTTCTTCGAATTTATTTGTATATTCAGAATATTTGTGAACACCATTGTATTTGTATGCATGCATGTGAATACAAATAAGTGAAGTATGAATAAATATTTCACTAATAGGCGTTTGTAAATCACCCTGCAAATACGTCGATTTAATAGTGGAAGGGAGTGAAGACTTGAAAAAAATATTTATAGCATTTGGTGATATACAAGGTTTCAGAAACGACGTGTACTGTTTTTTAACTATCTGTTTAAATCTTACCCTTTTAGAATCTTGGAAAAAAGTTTTAAAAAAATGCCAAGTAATGAAAACATTTGAATGCACTCCTCTTTGAACTGGCGCCGAACGAAAAAAATATTTCTCCCCTTCCAAAAAGATATGAAATCCCCTTTAAAAACTTTTAAAAAGTAAAAAAAGAAGGTCAAGTAACAAAATGCCCCCGAAAACATTATTGCTTGTTTGACCATGTACAAAATTTTGATTTATCTTGAAATATTTTTTAATTTTATTTAACGAATTCTTTTATTATATTTTTTCAATTAGAAAGTACAAAAAAATGAAATAACTTTTTATAAAATAGTTAAACAAGTTTACTAAAAGTGTAAACAAAATTGTTAAAGCTTAGAACTAATATTTTCCTAAATATTTCATTTTTATTTTAAAAATCATATTACTATTATAACAAAAAAATGGTTTCACCATTATATAAAAATACAACGTATTTACCACATAAGTACACTGGAAATGCTGTGCAACGACATGGCGTGCATGATTAAGAAAAAAAGCTCGGCGAAGGATTTCGTCTTTCCAACTACTTAACGCTCAGGTTAGAAAAACATAGACTGCCGCAATTTGTTATGCAACTGGAAATCAAATTTTGTGATCCCGCAAAGTATGCATCAAATCAGTGATGTTCCCCTAGACGACACGATACGTTAAATCTTTTTTTTTATGCATAATTTAATACGATATATAAAAGTATATACTTTCTCCTCTATCAGACCACTTTATACATTACATGAAATATATTTCGTATATACTTTTGTGAATTGATCTGTCTTTTTGTGTATTGTATCCGTCTCGAAGCCACAGGATCGGCAAATTTAAAGGTCGAATTACGGTGCCGTCGTCTTGCTGGTGAAAAACGATATATCTGAGTATCTCTCCTGATACTCATTGCGCTATATTCGATTGTTTTTTCGAGTACAGTCGAATATTTGTCGATAGTGGATATAACCTAGCTCTGACACGGTCACGTGAATTGTGTGAACCGATATATACACCGATAACACTATATATCAATGTTATCTTGTCCGAATGACACTAGCGCAAGGTGCAGGAAATCGCATTCCTAATAACACTGGCAGTTGATGCGTTGTTACAGGTTACATATGTATATGTGTGTGTGTGCGTGTGCGTGCGTGCGTGTGTGCGTGTGTATGTGTGAGTGTGTATGTGTATTAGACTGATTTAAAAAAAAAAAAAAAAATTTTCCTTTTGGATTCTCGTGCTATTGTTGGGCACTAATAAAAGAAAATTTCTCTAAAAAAGATGGGCGCGGGCACTCAATTTTTAGAGGTGGCTATCTCGACTTTTTTGTATTTGAATTTTCTTTAACGAACGTATTGCATTTAAGCATAGTCATGACTTCAGATTACGGATAAAAATCACATCCAGCAGCTATTTCGCAACAAAAATAAACTCTAACAATTTGAAAAGATTGCAGTATTCACAATTCAAATCCAGGTAGATCAATAATGGCGTATAGACTATTCTCGTTATTCATGTAGATTTATTTATACGCATTAACATTTCGCACTTTTTACGAAAAATTAAATTATAAGCTTTTATTCATAAATCATGTATTTACATTTTCAAACTGCTACACTTATATTATCTTCAAACTCATTTATATTTCTTCCCGGCCACTGTGCATAACATCGCGCATGCCACAACGCATACCACTGCGCATCCGCGGCACCATTTTGTATTGGCGCAGCGCATTTGTAAGTGGTGTTGTTGTTTTTCAATGTGACTCAATTAAAGACAATTTTAAACAATGGCTCGGAAAAAAGAAGACAACACAATTTGGCTAATCGGCAAGAAAATTGCGAAAATAAGTACCCGTCATTTACCGTCAACTCGGAAAGTTTTAAGTTTGTTCTTTTACAAACATAAGAGAGAAAAACTGACCATACGTCGAAGTGCACACGAAACGATGAAAGAAGTTTTCGAACAATGGAAATGTGCTGAAATTCCAACGCGTCGATTGAATAACGCAATCGTGAAATTAATAAAACTCCATCTAGTCTGGAAAAAACTTTTAAAAAATCAGGTTAAAAAGAATTTGCCGTCACAAATATTGAAGGAGTGTAAATTCAAGAGAGATTTGGACAAACTGTTCAACGTTGCACATTTTCGTTCTGCCCAAAATGTTAACGAACTTGAGCGATTATTTTTGCTATCACACGTTTCGATTATTTCTCCGTTGTGACGGCAAATTCTTTTTAACCCGATTTTTTAAAAGTTTTTTCCAGACTAGATGGAGTTTTATTAATTTCAAGATTGCGTTATTCAAACGACGCGTTGGAATTTCAGCACATTTCCATTGTTCGAGAACTTCTTTCATCGTTTCGTGTGCACTTAGACGTATGGTCAGTTTTTCTTTGTCATGTTTGTAAAAGAATAAACTCAGAACTTTCCGATTTGACGGTAAATGACGGGTACTTATTTTCGGAATTTCCTTGCCGATTAGCCAAATTGTGTTGTCTTCGTTTCTCCGAGCCATTGTTTAAAATTGTCTTTAATTGAGTCACATTGAAAAAAAACAACACCACTTACAAATGCGCTGCGCCAATACAAAATGGCGCCGCGGATGCGCAGTGACATGCGCAGTGGCATGCGCGATGTTATGCACAGTGGCTGGGAAGAAATATAAATGAGTTTGAAGATAATATAAGTGTAGCATTTTGAAAATATAAATACATGATTTATGAATGAAAGCTTATAATTTAATTTTTCGTAAAAAGTGCGAAATGTTAATGCGTATAAATAAATCTACATGAATAACGAGAGTAGTATAGATGCCATTATTGATCTACCTGGATTTGAATTGTGAATACTGCAATCTTTTCAAATTGTTAGAGTTTATTTTTGTTACGAAATAGCTGCTGGATGTGATTTTTATCCGTGATCCGAAGCCATGACTATGCTTAAATGCAATACGTTCGTTTAAGAAAATTCAAATACAAAAAAGTCGAGATAGCCACCTCTAAAAATTCAGTGACCGCGCCCATTTTTTAGAGAAATTTTCTTTTATTAGTGCCCAACAATAGAACGAGAATCCAGAAGGAAAAACATTTTTTTTTAAATCAGTCTAATATATATATATATATATATATATATATATTGTAACGGGGTTTTATTCCGCACACTTCTTGGCCCACGCCGTTCCAACCAGTCCGGGCACCCGAGCATCCGCCAGGGCCCATGGGCGCCAGGTACCGAAGTACCGCCGACCATCGGTCGGCTTTTAAAAGGGACCCCGTGCGATCCGTCGGTGGTAGGGCACCCAAGAAGGTGGGCGGCATGGCCAAGGCGGTCCAACTAGCTCGGCTCGTCAGAGGTAATGGTAGAGGGGCAGCGTCGGAAGGCGAGTGTCAATGCCGTAAAAGGACGGCGTGCAGACCAAGGGTTATCTCAACCAAAAACAAAATTCGATGATGAGTCTGATTACACTGGTTTATTAGAGTCGGAAGGCGCGCTCAGTCTCATACAAATGTGGTTATACAGCCGGCGAAGTCCTCGGTTACGGGCGGAACGCACGCATTATCCTAACACCCACCGGGGCCCAATTAAGCCGACCCAAGTTTACCGCAAGTTCGCCGACCGAGTTTCCCGCCGTACTTGCTTAGGTAACCGGAATTCCGTAGGTACTGCCGTAAGGCATCCGATCCCTTGCCATAAGGGCTTAGATAGTCTAAATTTATTAGGCGGTAACGTGGTTCATGCCAAAACTCGCAATAATTGCTTAGATAGTCGGAATTCCGTCGGCGGTAGCGTAATTTACGCCATTACTCGCAAAAATTGCTTAGATAGCCTGAATTCAGTAGGCAGTAATGTAATTTACGCCCTTACTCGCAATAATTGCTTAGGTAATCTGAATTCCGTAGGTAGTAACATAATTTACGCCATTCCTCGCAATATTCGCTTAGGTAACCTGAATTCAGTAGGCAGTAACATAATTTATGCCCTTACTCGCAATATTTGCTTAGGTAACCTGAATGCAGTAGGCAGTAACATAATTTACGCCATTCCTCGCAATATTTACTTAGGTAACCTGAATTCAGTAGGCAGTAACATAATTTACGCCATTACTCGCAATATTTGCTTAGGTAGCCTGAATTCAGTAGGCAGTAACATAATTTATCACCTCAGCGCTTTATTTCGGTACGCATGTACTCGCGGGTCCTCGCTACAAAACAATTCGCTGGCTCGACGAACTCGCACACCGCGAATAACAAAGGAGAGGCTACCTAGCGCCCCGAGTACACAAACAAACAACATGCTGCTGCGGTGGCCCTGAGCGCATGGAGAGAGACTGGAGCAATATAACTGGCTCGAATTATTAACAAAAGATTTTATATTCTAAACCGTTCGGCCTCTTACCCGGTAAATTTTAAGAATTAGTTTCCGCAATTGTTTATCCACCGCCTCCGCTCGCATGCAAAAAAATAAAATGAATCAAAGAAATTCCATATGCTAATCGGACGAGCGGGCGAGTGTCACGTCCTGAGGGGACGTGGGCATATGTTTTATCGCGGTTCCCTCTTTTTAGCCTACGCCTAGCGCAATAGCTCGGGATGAGGGTGAAAAAGGGAAAGGTGCATGCAAAGATGGGAGTGACGCAGTGACTCGATTAAGAAATGAATTGATCTATACAAATAATTAACAATTTGGGATTTATTGAAATTAACCAATTTAGTTAATTCCGTCAACACGAAAATACATAGAGGTTCGCTTACATTTATGATGCGCCGTGGATACGATAATCGGTTTACAGCGGTTGGGTTCGGGCCTCCGCAGACAGATCGGACCCCTCGGTTGCGCACGCTCCGTGACAATGTTGAAATTACACGTTGATACAAATTTTCACACATGCGAGTTTCACACGTACACATTCAACGTAGACAGTTAAATGACTTCTTACAGTTCGCGTTTTTATGAGGAACAATTTCGAAGTTCAAGTTTCGCGTTTTTATGAGGAACAATTTCAAAGTTCAAGTTCGCGCTTGCTGTCAGGAGATAGATGTTCTACTTATTCCGATGAAAGTTGTTGGGAGACTTTGACTCAGCGAGTGATGATGGAACACTCTGTTGGGAGACTAGGTCTGAACGAGTGGTGATGGAACACTCTGTTGGGAGACTAGATCTGAACGAGTGGTGATGGAACACTGACTCCAAGATTTTTCTATTCTAGCTTGTAGGATATTTTGGATGCTGGGATGGTGGGAGAAGAAGGTTCTCGAAAAGTGCATTTTCGTGATGCGTTAATTTTTTGATTGGTGGAAAGGATGTAGGAAATTTACGAGTGCATATGATTGGTCGAGTTGGAAGGGGAAATATTTTTGGGGACTATGATTGGGTGTAGAATACGATGTGTGTGATCTCCATCTCGATTCTCGGAAACTAGTCCGCGTCTCGTTATCTGGCGCGTTGGAAAAATATAGGAAGGAAAAAGGGCCTTGGTCGCGTCGCCGCGCTTGCCTCAGATAGGCATTGTTGACCCAGGTGTGAGGCGCATGGGAAATACCAACGTAGTTTTATTGCCGGGTCAACTTTTCGGCATGAAGGATTTTCATTTGGAGAATGTATATTTTTGTAGAGTAAGGATTTGGATATTTTCGTGTGTCTTCGTGTGTTGTATGTTCTTATGGCTAAGGATTTTATCATCAACTGCGTTTGACGGTTGCGTGTAGATATGTTCAAGACCGACTGTGCTCTCGTGTGGGAAATTATGCGCGACGCTCGCTTCTTATCGATATATTTCGTTTCGGCTGTGGTACGCCTAATTCTAAAGAAAATATAAGAACCCGTCGAAAAATGAGAATGTCGTTATCGTGTGTATTGGTTTTCGAAGTTTTCCACTATTTCCATGTGGAATCGGGTAAGCCCGCGTTTTCGCCGGAGTGAAATCAAATAGGAGAGGAAAAAGAAATAGATAGCGCTTTTTCTCGCGACGTTACACGAGAACGAACCCACGACCCAGCCAGGAGCCCTTATGCGTGAAATTACGTAAATCTATCACTCTAATCCCCGGGAGTGCCGAACGACGGACTAAATGGCGGCTAACTCGCCCAAAAAAACAAATTCCGCCGGTCATTTCGACTCTCCCTGGAAGATATAGGTCACGCTATGGGTTCCAAAATCGGCTCATGGCCCTCAACCCAATAAAAGTTTGGCTCCTACCTGGTCGTGGAGAGAGAGAGAGAGCAAATCGTGGGTCCGGACTCACCGCCGTGGTCGTTCGTGCCGGGAAGCCGCCTCACACCTCTTGTGGAGCTCCAAAATTGCGTCCGTTCCCCAAGACCGAAATTTCGCGACTGATTGTTCTCGCGACGTGCCCGCGGCTCTCCCCGTACCCGCGTGACGCTGACCACGTGTTATCCCCCCCTACTCTCGTCAAATTTACGGTGCTCACGCGAGATCGCTCCATCCCTCTCTGTCCCGCGTCTTCTAACGTTCTCCCCGCGGTTCACGGGCACGGCGCGACCACGCCGCGCCACCCCGCACGCATGCACCTATTCTTACAGCGATTTACAACGGCCTCTCCGGAACCTTCCTCCTGGAATCGGGACGGGACCCCGATCGCGAGGGCGAAGCCTCCCTCGCACAGTCCTGGCGTCCCAGGTAAAGGCGGTGGGCCCACAGTCTAACGCCACCAGGGAGATGCCACTCCGGCCGCTGATCCTCCGTTCCGATTCCCCTGAACGATGCGCCGATTCGATTCACGGTCCACGGAACCCGAGAAGACCGTAGGGATGGTACAGCCCCAGGCTGCTAAGTCGAGAGGGACGGGCGACTCTGTATGTTGGCCTTATTCGGGCATCCCCACTGGCATCCTACTCCACGAGCTCGGTGATATGACGCTCGCCTGTGTCAATAAAAAAGGCACATGCGTGTCCACGGGGAACACTACGTTCGGCGGGACGCGCCGGACCGAACCGGGCACCGCGCTCCGGGATCTCCTCTTAATAAGGAGCACGGGGTCCCGCGTGCAGCATCCTCAACTTTTAGCCAGCTCGTCCTTCACTCGATATTGGCTCGTTGCCGCACCGGAAATGGATACGACGTTTTTGTTTAAATTTATATTCCTCCTCTGACCCCACGGCTCGGTACACGGTCTTCTTCTTTGGCTCTCCTGCGGTAATTACAGCCATCAGCAGATAAACACACAGCTAAGGTAGGCTGCGCCGCTCACGGTAGGTAAGCATTCTGATACCGGTCTGCGCACCGGGAGTACGCGAACCCTCGGCCTCAGGGTCGAACGAGACGCTCCCAGGGGCGCAAATCCGACCCACTGGTCGCCACCCATTAGTGCGGGGGGACGAGACCCCACGAAGTCACGTCACAATATATATATATATATATATATATATATATATATATATATATATATATATATATATATATATATATATATATATATATATATATATATATATATATTGGGGTGTGCGGAAAAAAATCGATATTTTTTTTTTCGGTTGCATCCACGAAAAAAGGTGCATTAAGGTAAAAAAAAAGAAGAATCCTCGAAGGAGAGCTCAAAAAAAAAAATATTTCGAACGGCGCATTGCGCCCCACTTTCCACAAGAATAACACAGGAAAATATTGGGACTTCTGAACGTCGTAGTAAAACTCTTCAGAAAAAAATCTCACAAAAATGTCATTAAGATATTCTAATAGAGAATGGAATTCCCTACAAAAAAAGTTTCAACGAACAATTAGCTTAGAACAACCGTTAAAGTGGTATCGCTGTCTGAATTTAAATTTTATTATTTAACCGACGTGCGCGCCATAGCACACGCTACCACCTGGCGGCAGCATGCGGTAGCTCGTAGTGCAAAATTACAAGCTTCACACTAGCGCCACGAACGGGGAAATCGCGACATTTTTCCCCCATTTTGGCCCCAAATCAAGATCTGTCACTGCTACAAAATTTCATTCGTTATTGCGAAGTGAATCCAGTAGTAGGGGAGGCTGCCTCGTAGCAAATTAGCTAGTCACTTGTGGTACTTTAACGAGAAAATTGTTGCTTTGTCGTTTTTCGACAATGCTGTGCCGATAAGTGTGAAGGCAAAGATGGTACAAGCTCTGCAATCTCGAGAAAAATCCAAAAATCCTTCCGAGTGTCTAATTGTTAAAAAAAAAATGATTGCAAAATGTTGCTGAAAAAAGACATAAGCGATATCGTTACTCAAGAATCTTTATTTCTTTTCCAGCAATTCAATTTACCTCATGATTTTTTAAGAGTAAATATTGAATTATGGCCGGAAAATGCCACTTATTTGAGTTGCTTAGATTTTTGAAGTGAATACTTCTAATGCGACTGTATTAGGCCCCGCCCCCAGCCGCGTTGTAGCACCGGACAAGAGAATGAAGGAATAGAAGAAGAGAGAGAGAGAGAGAATGATGCATGAGCCGTGTGAGTGCGAGTGAGAGCGAGCGAGTCAATGCAGAGAGGGGGTAGGATCGCGTGCACGCATGCGCGCCGTTCTATTCGTAGCGGTTGCCCGTGTACGTGTGAGCCCACAGCTGGCACAGCTCTGTGTGTGTGTGCGAGTTCGTACTGTTTCGTCGTGCCTCGTGGCAAATTTTGTGCTATCCGTTAAACAGTGCGAATTTTTAAAGTGAATTATATTATTGTTATTTGTTGGTGCTGTTTTTGATACTTTGCGGTAGTGTATTATTTTAATGCGGGAATAAATGACAATTCCAAAAAATGGATCCCGCAGTGCATAAATCGTCGACAAACCCCCCAGCTAACGAAGGTATGTATTCTTGATATATATTTGAACGTTTTAAATAACGTTTTAAGAAACAAAAATATTCGAGCCATTCGAAGCGAGGTTATGTACGAGTAGCATGGCTCGTACATAACCTCGCATGATACACGTGCCCCGGAATGCCTCTCTATATACATTCAGTTTCAGCCTCTCTGTTGTGTCTCCAGACACACACAGATATATAAAATTTCGCAAATTAATACTCAAAAATGAATAAAAATTGAATAAAAATTGAAAAAATAATATACATAAAATAATAAAATATTTAAACAATATTCAAGGGGTTCGAGGCGAGGTGACGTACGAGTCAGCATGGCTCGTAAATAACTAGCACAATACAAAAACTTTTATATAATCTCCGCTGCCCCTTTACAAGTTTCTATTGCTGACTCCACTGACTCTCTATTCCTTCTCCGCTGAGTTCACTGACTCTATATTGCTGACTCCGCTGATTCCACTGATTCTCTATTCCTTCTCCGCTGAGTTCGCTGACTTTATATTGCTGACTCTGATGACTCCACTGACTCTCTATTCCTTCTCCGCTGAGTTCACTGACTCTATATCGCTGACTCCGCTGACTCCACTGACTCTCTATTCCTTCTCCGCTGAGTTCGCTGACTCTATATTGCTGACTCCGCTGACTCCACTGACTCTCTATTCCTTCTCCACTGAGTTCACTGACTCTAGATTGCTGACTCCGCTGACTCTCTATTGCTTTTCCGCTAACTCTCTGCTGGCTCTCTGCAAGCCTTTCCTCAGCCTCTCCGTTGTGTCTCCAGAGGCACACACAGAGATGGCAAAAATTTAAAATAAAAAATAATTTTTTTTTCAGTTCCATCTCAATCGGGATCAACACACCGAAGACTAAAGGATGACGACACCATTGCCGAAATATTTCATTTCATACATATTTCATTTCATATTGATAAATAAAATAAAAAAAAGTAAAATATAAACATTCAGGCTACTTTTGATTTCCTTGCCAATTCATAATTCGATCACTTACTTTTCCTCACCTCTCCTCTCCTCCCCTTCTCTCTCTCTCTCTCTCTCTCTCTCTCTCTCTCTCTGCATACGTATTCACTTCTTTTGCGTGTCGAACCCACACGCACCCTTTTTTTTTTAATCCAAAAGTCGTTAATAACGTAACCGAACGTGGTATCACTTTAATAGAAGCATGTAATGGTTCGTTAACAAAAAACGAAGAGCAGTTACAATATGTATTGGGCGTAGTGCAAAATCATCGACAGAAATACCCTAATTGCAACAAACAGACCCATAAAAAAAAGAACGATGATTATCAAGCATTATAATGTAAAAACAAATTATTTTATCCTATTAAACCAAGTTCATTGAATAAAACTTTTTAAAACACGATCAATGATGGTCGTCCTTTCTTTTATATTTCTTTTTGTACTTGATTCTTTTTTGTATCAGAGAAATATTTTGAGAACGATTCCATGCAAATTGTATGTTAGAGCAGAAAATTCACTACAAAAAAACCCCAAAAAGTTTTTTCGTAAAGCGAAAAATTCGATTTTTACAGCCTTTTGAATTATTTTTTTCTATCAATTCAATTTCAGACAACGATTCCACTTGAACGGTTGTTCTGAGCTAATTTTTCGTAAAAACGTTTTTGTTGGAAATTCGATTCTCCATGAGAATATGTTAATGACATCTTTGTGTGATTTTTTTGCGACGAGTTGCACTACCACATTCAGAAAATCCCAATATTTCCATGGGTTATTCTTATGTAAAATATTCAAATGCAATGCGCCATTCGAAATAATTTTTTTTTGAGCTCTCCTTCGAGGATTCTTCATTTTTTACCTTAATTCACCTTTTTTGGTGGATGCAAGCGAAAAAAAAGTATCGATTTTTTTCCGCACACCCTAATATATATATATATATATATATATATATATATATATATATGTATTGTCACGTGGCAGAATGGAGGAGCCTCAAAGCCACTTTGATGGCGACCCTCTCGCTCGGTTTTCATCCTCGTACGGGAGCCCGAGCGTGCCGTTATCGTTTCTTATTTATTTATCTTGTTGTCCCTTGATATCTTTATTCTCTTTATTGTATAATTATATTCTTTTTTTTATTATTCGTTCATTCGATATTAATTGGTACGATGGCGTGCGGGAAATGGCGGTCGTCTCGGAAACCTCGAGATCCTTCTCACAGCAGCGGCCTCGTATCTTCCAGTCTGAGCGTGCCTCGTCGATCTTGCCCTCGCTCGAGAATCCGAGACGATTCAGCTGACCCACGTTCTGGAACGCTTCTCCACTACGATTAGCGGGGTAAAGCTGATCGGCAGACGTTCGAATACGCAACCGTCCAGACTGACAGTAAGCACTGGCCGTTCAACGTAGTAAACGACGGTGGTCAGCCAAAGATCGAAGTCCAGCAAAGGGGAATCGAAAATTTTCCCGGAAGGAGTCCGTCAATGGTACTGAAGACGAGGAAGGAAACGGTCGAAGGTTATCTCGGTCAGAACGCGACCAACGCCGTCATCACAGTACCAGACTTCTTCGACGACTCGCAGCGTCAGATAACCAAAGACGCCGGGACCATCTCCGGTTCGGACGTATTGCGTATCATAAACGAACCTACGGCGGCCGGCTGGTCATCAAACTCTCTCACAAGGGGACAGTACGGCAGTCGGATTTTGGTAATTTTTCGTACTCATGATACGTGAAGTTCAGAGCTCGAATATTAATATCCCAAAGCAGTTCGACGCCATATTCAGAAATTTTCGAGAAAATTGACTTTGAAGTTTTCGAGCACACTCTGATCCCACAAAGATGCAACGATATTCGAACCGGGCTCGTGGCGTACCTGGTAGCGCTCGAGTCTAGTAATCGCGGGGTCGCTGGTTCGAGTCTCACTTCGAAATTTTTTTTTTTTATTTTTTATTTTTTTTTTAATTCGCATACCTCCGTCATTTAAATATCCCGATAAATTTTTGTTGTATATAATCACATATTATTATATATAATTAATATAATATATCTATATATGTTTATATATGGACAAAATCCATATATAGTTATTTATGTACAAAATTCATTATAGTTATATATAATTATATATTTTCTCATATATGATCATATATTATTTATATATAACAATAGGTGATTATTTATAAAAAAATAAACAAATAATCCCGGGATAAAAATCATCATCAGTTGTCTTCTCCGGTCTTCAATAACATGATCAGATATGCGTGGTTTGCTTCGAAACTTTGCGATCAAAGAGAAATCTTCATGAACGTGAATGAAGTTTGTTTTTCGATCGATGTATTGAAAAAAAATTGCGAATGTAACAATGCAGCGTTTGTACGGTATGCGAGATGCCGTGAAAATTACTGTTTTCCTTGTTTTTACGATGGTTATCACTCTAGCTCGTGTAACATTACACCCGATGTATAAAACAAACGAATACAGACCGAATAATAAAGTATTCAATTCCTTACCCGACGTTTTTCATTTTCATCCTAAAAATGTTGTTGGTTATAAATATTGATACTTGAAAATGTATGTTTATAATCAAGAGATAATTAAAAATATGACCTGCGTTTTTTCATTAAAAAAAAATGAAAAAAAAAAAAAAAAAAAAAAAAAAATTTCGAAGTGAGACTCGAACCAGCGATCCCGCGATTACTAGACTCGAGCGCTACCGGGTACGCCACGAGCCCGGTTCGAATATCGTTGCATCTTTGTGGGATAAGAGTGCGCTCGAAAACTTCAAAGTCAATTTTCTCGAAAATTTCTGAATATGGCGTCGAACTGCTTTGGGATATTAATATTCGAGCTCTGAACTTCGCGTACCATGAGTACGAAAAATTACAAAAATCCGACTGCCGTACTGTCCCCTTGTCAGTCGGTAACGGCGCGTCCGCCGACCTTGGCACGTCGCATAAACGCGGCGGGCACGAATCGCCGCGACACTCGATGCGTTGGGTAGGATCGACGGGCTGAGAATGGATCTTCATCTTCAGCATCCGTCAACGATCATCGTACCCGTCATCGTTATCGTTATCGTCATCGTTATCGTTATCGCCATCGTACCCGTCACCGTCATTGTAATAAGTTTCTAATATTTAACTTTGGCGCGGTAACGGCCGACGTGAATGACGGAGAGGAGGGGTGAACGGCTCGGACGGAGATCTCGAGTCAACCGTCTCGCTCGCGGAAAAGGGGACTTGACCACGGAAAGCCGAGCGAGACGGTCGACGAGTAGAATTAATTGTTGGGGACTAATTAAGTCGGTCTGTGGAATGCGGCCGCCCCCGGCGTAAAAGAAAAGTTTTATCGTTGATTTAAAGAAATCTCTCCGTCATTCGCGTGTGCATCGTTTCGGGTCGCGGTGCAGGGAGGAACGTGGCAGGTCCTTTGCGTATTTTTCGTGTCGGTTGTTATTGTTATCCCGTTGTAAAAGGTGAGAGAGAGAGAGAAGAGATAGGCCGGCCGGCGGCTTTATATAATTTTTGTATGGAGTCATCCGCCAAGGAACAACTCGGAGTGAATAAAGTTGAAACTCTCTCTCCAGAGGTGTCTGCAAGTATTTATTTTTTTAGCCCCTGACCCCGCCACTCTACGTTAGGAAAAGCTGTGGCGGTCGGGCAAATCGGTCGTCTCGACTTACCGCTCGGCGAGCCGCTAACGCGGCTGGCGTCCCGGGAAAAATCGCCGGCTGGAGGCGCGACACCCTTTGTGACGCGGAGGAAAAAATTGGAACCTACGGGTTTTCCGTCACAATATATATATGTGTGTGTGTGTGTGTGTGTGTGTGTATATATATATATATATATATATATATATATATATATATATATATATATATATATATATATATATTGTGTATCTTCCCGAGCTTTTTCTCTTAACCATGCACGCCAAGTCGTTGCACAGCATTTCCAGTGTACCTATGTGGTAAATACGTTGTATTTTTATATAATGGTAATACCAATTTTTTGTTATAGTAGTAATGTGTTTTTTAAAATAAAAATGAAATATTTAGGAAAATATAAGTTCCAAGGTTTAACAATTTTGTTTACGTTTTTAGTAAACTTGTGAAGTAAACATTTTCGGGCTTAGTCCGAGAAGGCGGTTATCGGAGACGGGCTCACGCAGTACGAGACCATAAACACTTGAGAGGCACGTGGCCGTCGGATGACGGTTTTCCTAGACGACAAAGGACCAGTTGAAGGTCCTGCAAGGGGTTCGGGTGCTTGGCGTCAGTCCATGCGGAACCGTTAACAAAAACGCATGGTCGAGCTGCAAGTCGTATATCGGCGCTTCATTATTACGCGTCGAAGATATTAAGAGACTTTATATAGAATTACCATACTGTACGAGTCCATTGGGCATTACATTTACAAAATATAACCTTAGTAAGGAAATCTTACTACACTTGCTTGGCTATTTTATAAAAATTTATATTCTTCCGTCTATAGTAGTCGTCTCAAAGATGAGCCTCCGTTATAGCAGAGCTTCCTAATCGTACACGGAGAGAATTTTTAAGTATTTTTTACGGTGAAATCTCCGTAAAAATTACATTAAAAATTTGAAACCGGTGACAAATGTGCACATAGTCAAAAATTGACACTAGCTTTTAATATTTTGCTTTCATTCATGTAAAAATTTAAGCAAGTAGCATAATTTTTTACATTCATTTCAGTAAAAATTCTGACACATTCTCATGTAGAATTTTAACAATGGGCTGCCTCAAAAATTCCAAGTTTCTACAGTAAAAATAACCTGGACAAACTTGAAATTTCTAAAATCCCTAGCGAAAAATTAATTCCCTATGATTAAATAAACACTTTTTTCATCGGCGTTTCTGAACATTTGTGTTCTTGATTGCTACTTATTTTAGCATATCATCTTTCCGTACCATTGTAGACGTCCTTTATCGAAGTTTCTTTTCACGTTTCTTTGTTTTCTTGCGTAGAACTGCGTAGAACACGTCAGACTGCACGAGACCACGAGGCTTTCTTGGCCCATGCTTCGTACTATAATGCGCATGCGCGGTACCGCTGTGGCTAAGCAACGCGGGTCGGCGTCGTTCGTGCTCGTCATACTGCGCTATACACATGCGCACTCTCACAGCTTGCGTTCACGTATACGCACGCACACACACAGAGCTCACGCGTACGGTCAGGCGACCTAGCCCTAACTGATTTTACTATAAAGAACGTAAAATTCCGGTGGACGCACGGAAAATTTCGGCTTCCTTTTTTAAATTTTTATGGAAAACACGCAAATTTCTCAATGTTCCACTGAAAAATTTCATTTATATTAGCACTTTTTTAACTTATTGTCGTAATCTTTACGTTTCATGAAATTTTACTATTAATTTCAGTAAAAATTCTGGAAAATATTTTAAATTTCCGTTACGCAAAAGTAAATTTTGATTCATTTCCATGAAAATTTATAATTTATTTCCTAAAAACCTGAAGAATTGCACATTTGTCACCGAGTTACTGTGATTTCACAGTAAAAATTACTTAAAAATTCTCTCCGTGTATATATATACATATATATATATATATATATATATATATATGTATGTATGTATGTATGTATGTATATATATATGTGTATATATATATACACATACATGCGCTTATGAAATCGAACTCTTGAACCCTATGTCAGGGCTGCCAATCCGTTCTTGATAAGCTCTTACTCTCTTGTACCGTGAATGTAGATTTAACAAAAATTTCAGACACGGTCATTCTCGGAAACAGAGATGAGTTGTTTGCGCACTGAGACGTGGTGCACTTTTAGGCGTATAGATGTAGGCACCTACTGAGTTCTCTAAATAACGCGCTGCATATATACCTACGTTTTCCGGTTATGGAACAAAGCATCTCCTTGTTACAATGCGAGTAAATTGACAAGAATACGCCAGACATGACAACAAATAGATACCTTTTCTTTATCATACGTATCATATTCCTTATCATTTCCTTATTATAGGTCGATGGATGTGTACGGGTTTTCTTTTCGCATGATAATATTTTCGTCGTTAGTCTTGTTGTTCCTAACTAAAAAAGAAAATTTGCAATTTCAGAGAAGATAGCCATAGTTTTCTTTTTCTGCACGCCTAGTTGGAGATCTTTAGAATGCCAATACGTTATTGTAGATGGTTCAAACTTAAGCAATACATAATTCTTATTATAGCTATCAACATAGAGTGGACCTCTCGAAACAGGAAGACATAAAGGCCGTTTCCTACAAAATTGTTGTTTCAAACATCTCTCCCCACAGGTCTGTTCAGTCCTCAGCATCACGGAATGCAACGTAGATTAATTATATATATATATATACAGGGTGTCCCAGAACTCAACGTCAAGCCGAAACGGGGTGACAGGATTGATTGTAACCATCATGAGAAAAATCAGAAACGAAATCTATCCCATGCAGTTTGAAAATTATGGGCATTTAAGAAAAACCTAGAAATTTGGTCAAACTGTAACCATTTTTCGGTTATTGTGGTTAATTTTTATCATTTTTGTTCATTTAAACTTTGGAACCGTAACCCTAAATAACATTTCTAGAATCACAGTAAAAAATAATGACACAATTGCCCCAAGTTTCCTAGAATTAAGACTATTTGTTAAACAATGAATTTAAAATTTTCAAAATTTGTCTACTTTGAAAGGCCCTGCTTTAAAAAAAAGTATTAGAGTGTCTTGGCAAGTGCTATTAAAAGTTGGCGCATTTAATCAGGATTGTAAAATGGTACAATACTTGTTAGTTTCATACTAAAAAAAAACGAGTAAAAAAATTAAAACCTCAAGTAACCCGATTTTTGCTAACCCATTTTACTCAGTTAAAATGTTTTTTATTCGCACAAGCTCTTGGTAGGTTCTTAATTTTACGGCAAAATGATGAGAGAGATGGATGGTGGACATGTTTGCCATGAGTGAGCGAGACAGATAGTGACGCCACGCAGTGAGACGGAGATGCGTCGTTTAAAAGAGTGCGAATGAAACAGATACAGACGCCATACCAAGCAAATGGCTACGCTACCAGTCTGACACCAGTTAGTACGTTTCGCTCATTCGTCTACTGCGCACCTTTCCGTATACGCTTGTGTTGATTTAGTACTGACAACTTGGGCTTCTCTTATTGGACTTGGATTTGTGTGAATTGGACTTGTTGATTACATACCGGCAACTTTGGCTTCTCTCTTTTGGCATTGGACTTTTGTGTTGGCATCCTTGTTATCTACCATGCCTACGCGCTACACTTCACAAGAATATGCGAACATGCACCTCATTTATGGGGAATGCATCATTTATCGTGAAAGATATCCAAATTTAGAGCGCTATCCGGATCACCGCGTGTTTGTTAATGTGCACCGTTCACCCACGGAGGGCGGCCATTTCCCGAATCAAATACGAGCTGGAGGTAGACCTCCCTTTCCTTACGAGGAAGAAGTGATGCAAGAGGTCGCAGATGACCCAAGTATTTCCGTTCGCGTAATTGTAGAAAGAACGGGAATACCCAAAAGCACAGCACATCGTATTTTACAAAGAGCCGAAATGCATCCGTTTCACGTACAACGAGTTCAAAGTCTTCTCCCTCGAGATTATCCTGAAAGGATTTCGTTTTGTTGAACAATGCTACAGGGGCATAATGAAAATCCCCAATTTATCCAAAAAATTCTCTGGTCACATGAATCTACATTTAAAAAAGATGGTTACATAAACTTACACAATTTTCACGAGTGGCATGTGGAGAATCCACATTTAATGCGAGAAGACAGATCCTAGTATCGCTTTAAAGTAAACCTGTGAACCGGAATTTTAAACGACAAAATTGTTGGGCCTTTTGAGCTGCCAGAGAACTTGAATGGCACGAATTACCTACATTTTTTACGAGAAAATTTACCAACTTTGTTAGAGGACGTACCACTAACAGATCGTCGCCACATGTGGTATCAACAAGATGGCTGCCCAGCGCATTACGCAGTGCAAGTAAGAGATTTCCTTGACCAGGAATATCCGGGAAGGTGGATTGGACGTTCAGGCACTATCTCGTGGCCAGCCCGTTCCCCAGATTTAAATCCCCGGGATTTTTTTTATTGGGGCGTTCTCAAAGAAAAAGTTTATTCAAAGCCCATTGAGAGCGTAGCCGAACTGCGTGAACGAATTTCTCAAGCTGCTGAGGACATCAACTCTCGAGGATATGCCAGGCTAATAAGTAGATCTTTTTTAAGAAGATGTAGGGCGTGTATTGAGGCTGATGGCAAACAATTTGAACATTTGCTGTAATAAAAAATGTTATTTCCCAATGTATCTGACTTTTATTCCAATAAACCTAAACTAGGTCAACATTTTTCATTATTTTATTAATTTTACTTACTTTTGTTGACTTTGGTAAAAGTGGCGTCACTATCTGTCTCGCTCACTCATGGCAAACATGTCCACTATCCATCTCTCTCATCATTTTGCCGTAAAATTAAGAACCTACCAAGAGCTTGTGCGAATAAAAAACATTTTAACTGAGTAAAATGGGTTAGCAAAAATCGGGTTACTTGAGGTTTTAATTTTTTTACTCGTTTTTTTTTAGTATGAAACTAACAAGTATTGTACCATTTTACAATCCTGATTAAATGCGCCAACTTTTAATAGCACTTGCCAAGACACTCTAATACTTTTTTTTAAAGCAGGGCCTTTCAAAGTAGACAAATTCTGAAAATTTTAAATTCATTGTTTAACAAATAGTCTTAATTCTAGGAAACTTGGGGCAATTGTGTCATTATTTTTTGCTGTGATTCTAGAAATGTTATTTAGGGTTACGGTTCCAAAGTTTAAATGAACAAAAATAATAAAAATTAACCACAATAACCGAAAAATGGTTACAGTTTGACCAAATTTCTAGGTTTTTCTTAAATGCCCATAATTTTCAAACTGCATGGGATAGATTTTTTTTCTGATTTTTCTCATGATGGTTACAATCAATCCTGTCACCCCGTTTCGGCTTGACGTTGAGTTCTGGGACACCCTGTATATCAGACAACTCCACACGCGCTTTACCTACAAACAATATTCATGTTCTAGAAATATCGTATACCGATAATCGTATAGCCTCAGAGGAACCCTTTTCTTTTACATTCTTACCCTTCGCGGTTTGTTTGGGAAATTCCACGAAGGAACCCTTGGCGACCAGATGTTTTATTACTAAATAATTTTACTATTGGAAAATCCGCGGTACGGCGTCTGGCGACTAAGTTTTGGATTGCTAGATCGCTTTATTGTCGAAAAATCCGAGGTACGGCGTCTGACGACCAAATGTTTTATGACGGATTGACCGTCCGGATTTTTTGCGCGAACCTCCGCAGGAGCACTGCGTCCGAACGCTTCGTGCTTACCTGCGGTGGACGCCACCCCTTTCAGCCCATGAATATTTGCAAAATCTCTTAATGTAAGGGTCAACCAATGAGGAATGCGTGATACAAACTCTCGAAGCCATCTTTACCTCCCTGCAAACGAGAGAGCTAAAAGTTCGAGAGTTTGTATGTTCTACATTTTTCAAATCAGTCTTAACTCAACAAGCGCGACAGACACGAATAGCTGCTCGCCTATAAAACCTTTTAACTTCGACACGGATAAGAACTCAGCTTGATCCCTGACTCGAATGAACACATCGCACGATCCGAATTATTAATTATTTCATACAACCGTTTCTTATCAGCAATAGTTTTTGTTTTCTTCTTGTTATTAAAGTATATAGGGAATTAAAAAGAAAGTGTAAATCCCAAACTTAATTTATTTTTTTCCCGTCGTTCCTCTCGGTTCAACTTCGTCGTCAGGAACAGATTCGGGAGATGATATCGACGTACCGACAGGTATAACTGGGACTGACAACCCCGGAAAGCGCCTCGCAAAATTAACGTGAGCTCCCGCATCGGTTACCCCGAACAAGGTCCGTGAATGGTGGCTGACCAAAGCTGAACGCTCCCGCTTCCTGGCATATTCGCCTTAATATATGTTTTCACCTCTTTCTGCCTCGAATGGAACAATCGTCCGTGCACATCTTGTTTTGACAAATCAAAGCATGCCTCGTTTTCTCGTCCATTCAATTCTTCGATCTTTCAACTTGAAAGACGCTTTAAGATTGCTTTGAAAATGTATGCTAGTGTCCGCTAAGACATAACTGCAATTACCTCCAACTGGCGGTAATTATTTAGTATCCAGATTGTACACCAAAAATCGGTGCAAAAAGTTTTTATGTCTTCCAGCAACCATTTGTTTTTTCCAACGTAGCGGAAACTGGAGCGCAATGTGTCGCACTTTTTCCCATAGGTTGGTGCTTTTATCAGAACAGTACACCAAGAACATGCCATTCAGAATGAATTCCTTAGATCTTCAGGCGTACAATTTTATTAAAATCGTTAATGTGAAACCTGTAAAAGTATGTAATCATTCAACCGGAAATAACGCGTGCAATAGCACAATGTTCACTACTCATGAAGTACAGTGGCTCAGATAAGTGGGCGCAATATACCATCTCGAGGTAATGTGTATTCGTATCATATAGATAGGTATTTCTGCGAGCCTTTTTAACTGGTATATGGTCTGATCGATGCATCGTATATATGTCGCATCGCCATGGGAATGGCTTTTTCAACAGCGCTTTCGATTTCTTGACGATGTTTATGGAGAGTCAAGTGGTGGGCATCGAGTGACGAAAAGGCGTCAAGGCGTTCGGAGAAGAACCTACCCCGGTGGTAGTGCGTGGTGTATGATCCACGAGTGTGTTGTGTTGCATAGAGGCCTAGAAGAAGTGGAGTGGGAGACGTATGCGTTTCGGGTCACGAAGTCACTCCTTCTCGGGTCATTGGGTCGAAAGGACTAATTTTCGAAAAGGCTCTGTGTAACACACCTCACTAGCACTGCTATCCGGTGATTATACTTTGTACCGAATATTTTATTGAATCGAGACACCAATAAATCGTGTAAGCCGTGTCACTGCGGCAGTCAGTGAGATAGACATTGTTCTCTAATTCATGAACGGAATTCCTGGCTCTCTCTATATTCTTGATATCTGACATCAGAAGTGGGATAAAGAACGTTTAATCCAGAGTTTCGGGCGATAGAGTTCACGTGAAAATTTGTCGGTGAAAAGTTTGAATACGACTATGACGAAAAACGGTGAAAAAAGTGTGAGTGAGACAAGGAGTGTGTTATCTGAGAATCGGAAGAGAGATTGGTGCCCAACGTCATCGGAATCGGAGTACAATGCTGATGAGTCCGTGCAAAAGGCAAATAAACGGAGGAAACGTGCTTCAAATTTGAAGAAGGAGAACAAGCGATTGATTACATTGCTTACTCAACGAGATCGAGCTCCTATGGATCTTGTAAAATTTGACCCGAAAAATACCGACGCAACTGGCTGGGCAAAAATGGACGATGAATGGATTCGACGTTATAAACCGGACGATTGGGAAGTCGTTCAGCATCTGACTAAAGCCTTTAAGGACGAAGCAGCTCAGTGGTTCACCGGTGTGGATCCTTCCGGGAAAACCTGGACCGAAATTCGTGCTGAATTCATGAGCGCGTATGCGAAGAATAAAAACGTCGCTTCAGAACATCATAACATTTGGACGGACGACGCCGAGTTCACGCTCGAAAATTTTATGAAGAGGGGAAGGAAGATCAAGGCGTGGCTCAAGGAACGGAAATCGGTGGACGAGACCGCTACCCAACTGGCCGGGTTGTCATACTCTTTCCAGAACCAATTTGTGCGGAACATCTTCATACGCGAATCGCCTCGTAATTTGCAAGAAGCAATGTCGTACCTCGATGGACGAACGACCGATCACCATCGACCGCGTGCATCCTTCGGAGCCTTTGGTCCACATACTAAACCTTCGACGCCGCGAGATGGGAAGTCGCACCGTTCGGAAATCGAGTGCTACAATTGCGGAAAGAAGGGACATCGTAAGGCTGTTTGTAAATCATCCTCGAAGTCGCACAGCAGTCAGCCACGGGACAGCAAGGGGTCGTATTCCAGAAAGGTGGTGACTTCTTATAACTGCAAGGAAGAGGGTCATATCTCCCCGAATTGTCCAAAGAAGGACGAGAAAATCGTGAAGCTTTGCAGCTCAACCTCTACTGAAGGTACTTTGAAGCTGGCAGAAGGTAAGGTGTTGACATTTACCTTTGATTCTGGTTCGGATTGCTCTCTTGTGGGAGAGACATTGGAAGAAAGATTGCCCGGTAGCAGACGATGCGTCTCTACGCGGCTGAGAGGTATCGGAAATGGATACGTTGATAGCTGTAAGCTAATCTCTGTGTGGGTCGATCTTGATGGCATAAATGTTGAGATTGACTTATATGTGGTACCGGATGAAAATTTGTCTACAGATTTACTTTTGAGTAAAGAATTGTTAGCAAAAGTCTCAGTCAAGTGGGACGGAATCACGATTAAATTTTCAAAATTAAATAGATTTGTTGGCTCGTGCAGCTTGGAGATCGACGTCAATGCTGTCGATTGTGACTCAGTCGAAATGAGAAAACCACTGATCGAGTTGTTGAAACTGTATTCTCAACATATGAGTGCGGAGGCTCCTAAGATTCGAGTAACTTCGGGCAGACTTGAGATAAGATTGAAAGACGTAAACAAACTCGTACAGAGAGGCCCTTACAAGTTAGGTACTGTAGAGCGAGAAACTGTAAGAGGTTTGGTTGACAAAATGCTCGAGGCCGGAATCGTTCGGGAAAGTAAAAGTCCGTTCTCCAGTCCAATCATTTTGGTAAAAAAAAAGATGGTTCAGATAGATTGTGTGTGGACTTTCGAGAATTAAATTCTAACACGGTAGCAGATCGTTATCCGTTGCCGTTGATTCAAGATCAATTAGATCGCTTAAGTGGAGCACAATATTTTTCGTCGTTAGACATGGTAGCTGGGTTCCATCAAATACCCGTCGAAGAAAATTCGATAGAGAAACTCGCGTTTATTACACCTGACGGACATTATGAATATTTAACGATGCCATTTGGGCTGACGAATGCTCCTTCCATGTATCAGAGGGCAATTAATAACGCGTTGGGAGACTTGAGATATTCTTACGCGATTGTTTATTTGGATGATGTGCTCATACCTGGAAAAACTGAACAAGAGGCCTTAGATCAACTGAAAGTTGTAATGGAAAGACTCGCCGCTAACGGATTTTCGTTTAACTTAAATAAGTGTAAATTTTTGAAAACACAAATTGATTATCTGGGATACACTGTATCGAAAGGAGAGCTGAGGCCCAACCTTCGAAAGATCGAAGCCCTGGTGCAATCGCCCATCCCTCGAACGCAGACCCAGGTAAGGCAGTTGTTAGGGTTAGCATCTTATTTTCGTAGATTTGTACCAAATAACAGAATTGGCAGATGACTGGTTAATCGTAGCTCAGCAGAAAGACGACGGAATAAAAACATTATACCGCGAAGTATTGGACGGATCAGAAACCACAAAGACTTACTCGATAAAAGACAAAATCTTAATGCGAACAATAGAAAGAAAAGGTAAACAAATCACACTACCTGTAGTGCCGAGGATGATGGTATGGTCACTCATCCATCACGTACACGAAAATATTTGCCATTTAGGCTGGGAGAAGACTTTGGACAAATTATACGAACTTTATTGGTTCCCTCATATGTCAAAGCAAGTAAAGAAATTTGTAGCAAATTGTATTATGTGTCAAACTTGTAAATCAGTATCGAGACCGACGCAAGCACAGCTGCATCCAATAGAAAAAGACAGCATTCCGTGGTGTACGATTCACATAGACATCTCGGGAAAATTATCAGGTCCCTCTGAGAAAAAAGAATACGTTTTCGTGATCATAGACGCGTTCACGAAATTTGTAACGTTGAATTGGATAAACCGTTTAGACGCGGAAACAGCAATCAACCAGATTGAAAAACATGCGTTTACGTTTGGGGCGCCGAAACGAATTATTTGTGACCAAGGTGCAGGGTTTACAAATGCGCGATTTAAAGAATTCTGCAACGAAAATAATATTTTGCTTCATTTAATAGCTTCGGGAACACCGAGAGCTAATGGTCAGGTTGAAAGAATTATGTCCACGATGAGGAATATGTTATCTATAAGCAAAGCTCAAGGAAAGCAATGGCAGAACGAATTAGGAAGAGTACAGCTAGCAATATATTCAACAGTTCATAAAACGTTGGGGAAAAGTCCCGCTGAGATTTTGTTTGGTACAAAAGTAAACTCGATAGAAATCGAACGCGTGAAACACGACAGCGTGATAACTCATAGCGTTGACTTGAGCGAGATTAGAACTGCAGCTACAGATAGAATGAGAGCCGAAGGGGCAAAAGAAAAGGCAAGGTTTGATAAGAAGAATAAACCGGTAAACCCATTTAAAATTGGAGATTTTGTGATGGTTAGAAATAATGATAGAATAAAGACAAAACTGGATGCCAAATATCGAGGTCCAGTTGAAGTTGTTGCGGTGTTACCGAACGATAGATACCTTGTCAAGAAGGTAGGCCCTGGATTACGAGGCCGAAATAGTATCAAAGTATCTCATGACAAACTGATCGCAGCTCCAGAAAACGAGGCGAGTCAGGATAGCTATGTCGGAGAGAAAGAAAAAGGTGAGAACAAAATTGTACAACAATCTGTTTGATGTGATTTGTAGAATTATTTCAGTGCTTGATCGTGAGTGCAAACATGGTGTTTGGCAAAGAGAATCAAGACTATGAATTATGAAACAGACGCAGTCTGGTTTTATTGGTTGTAGAATGCTGTTGAGGATTCGCATAGAACTTCTGGTTCTAATTGAGGCGGATTTATATGTAAAAATCCGCAGGGAGCATGAGACTGTTGGTTTCCATTGTTTCAATTTAAGAGTGCAACTTTGGCCCTCGATGTTCGCTGGACTTGATCACCCAGAACCCTCGAACCCAAAGCCTAAGAGTAACTTAAGAATGATTGAATGTAAACTTGTGGGCATTATAATAGTTAGAAAATGTACGGATGCACAAGGCATGCCTACAGAGCTATTATGAACAGAAGATAATAGTTAGAAAATGTACGGATGCGCAAGGCATGCCTACAGAGCTATTATGAATAGAAGATAATAGTTAGAAAATGTACGGATGCATAAGGCATGCCTACAGAGCTATTATGAACAGAAGATAATAGTTAGAAAATATACGGATGCGCAAGGCATGCCTACAGAGCTATTATGAACAGAAGATAATAGTTAGAAAATGTACGGATGCGTAAGGCATGCCTACAGAGCTATTATGAATAGAAGATAATAGTTGGAAAATGTACGGATGCATAAGGCATGCCTACAGAGCTATTATGAACAGAAGATAATAGTTAGAAAATGTACGGATGTGTAACACATGCTTGCAGAGCTATTATGAATAAAATATAATAGTTAGAAAATGTACGGAAGTGTGAGACATGCCTACAGAGCTATTATGAGTAAAATATAATAGTTAGAAGATGTACGGATGTGAAAGTCATGCCTATAGAGCTATTATGAGTAAAATATAATAGTTAGAAGATGTACAGATGTGAAAGACATGCCTACAGAGCTATTATGAGTAAATTATAATAGTTAGAAATTGTATGGATGTGTAAGACATGCCTGCAGAGCTATTGGTGCCTTGGAGATCGAATTTGTGAGGAATTCGTTTTGACATTTAAAAAAAAGTTGCAGTCTGACTGTACAATACTGATGGCAAAAAAAAACGGGAAACGATCCACATGGTTGCACACGTGAATGGAGACAGTAAAAGCCTGTAGGGCAATAACAGACTTGTAAAGTCAGGAAAGCCGAACGTAAACTAACGCTTGTTTGTTCGATGCCTGTTTTATTTCAGAAGTAAACTAGACGGATAGATGCTGGGCACTCGAGACGCGTGCTAGTCAGTATGGCCGTGTCGCATCGCCATGGGAATGGCTTTTTCAACAGCGCTTTCGATTTCTTGACGATGTTTATGGAGAGTCAAGTGGTGGGCATCGAGTGACGAAAAGGCGTCAAGGCGTTCGGAGAAGAACCTACCCCGGTGGTAGTGCGTGGTGTATGATCCACGAGTGTGTTGTGTTGCATAGAGGCCTAGAAGAAGTGGAGTGGGAGACGTATGCGTTTCGGGTCACGAAGTCACTCCTTCTCGGGTCATTGGGTCGAAAGGACTAATTTTCGAAAAGGCTCTGTGTAACACACCTCACTAGCACTGCTATCCGGTGATTATACTTTGTACCGAATATTTTATTGAATCGAGACACCAATAAATCGTGTAAGCCGTGTCACTGCGGCAGTCAGTGAGATAGACATTGTTCTCTAATTCATGAACGGAATTCCTGGCTCTCTCTATATTCTTGATATCTGACATATATACCGATAATATCACATTTTTTTTTCATTATTTATTGTCGCATCAACAGCTAAGGCTATTAGCGACGCCATATTTACATTTTGTGCATTGTGTTAATTTTTTTGTATACAAATAAAAAAGAATACAAAAAAAACTTTTTTAAGGGATGCTTATAAATATATATAAAGGTATTACAGTTTTTCATATAAATTGATACCCTTAGTGAATTCTATGGTTTTGGCAGCATTTGTCTTGTTCTTTAAGCACTCTTTCAGCGACAGAGGGAGGTATAAGTTTGTTCGTCGATTTTGGAATTTGAGGTCTTCAATAATAAGGTGTTGTATGGTGATCTCAGAGTTGCATAGGTCGCACCATTTGGTCGGGGATCGGTCGAATAGGTGGACATGAGTGATGTTGGAGTGTCCTATTCTCAGTCGGGTTGTCTCAGCTTTGGTTTTTCCTCCTCGAGAAGTTCGGGGTTTTTTTCCCATGTCGATTCCCTGATGTGAAGCTTCGTGGGTTGGCTTGAGAGCCAGAGATCATTCCATTGGGTGTATATAACTTTGTGGATACCGTGTTTAAGTTCTTGAAGAGAAATCGGAATTTTATCTTAGCAGTTTTTTGCGTCGGTGGTAGCAGCTCTTGCTGCAGTGTCGGCTTTCTCATTACCATCGATGCTCTGATGGGCTGGAATCCAGACCAGGGTTATGGATATGTCGTTTTTCGTCAGATTTGTTATTTTTACCTGGATCTCTTGTATCATAGGGTTTAAATTGAATTTTTTCTCTATAGCTTTCAGTGTCGACATGGAGTCACTGAAGATTGCCACTGGCGATAGTCTGGACTCTTCAATTATAGTTAGAGCTTGGAGAATTGCGTACGCTTTACATGAGAATATTGAAAAGTGCGGGGGGAGTTTAAAAAGAAGTGCGATGTTTTCCATGGCAATCGCACAACCACGGTTATCGTCAAGTATGGACCCATCTGTGTAGAGCCTTTAATGATTTGCATATTTAGCGGAGATATTGTTTGAAATATGTGCTGAAGGTGAGCTGTATTTGTAGATTTTTGTTTGTTACTGACGTATGAATAGCGAGGTCAACGATTGGGTGTTGGGGAATATCACATATTATATATCCTTACATTGCCGATAAATGAAAAGATATAACTTTGGCAAGTTGCTCCTTGACAGACAGTTTCTTTTGTTCCCTAAGACCTCAATTTTTTGGTTCGTCTTTCTTTGACAACACGAATGCTCCATTTTCTTTCGCTCTTTTTTTATCTGTTTTCAAAATTGTTCAGGCTTTAATAATAACTTTGAGTACGCAACTTTATTTAAAAGATTTTTTTCGGTAGGAATTTCTAGTGCGCGATGTCCTGCATACTTCGGGAATTGACACGTCAGTTATGCCATCTTTCAGATCTTTATAAAAAATATTTGTGTTGACCATCTCGTCCGTTTGACTATCTTTTTCGGTTCTCTATAGGAAAAAAATCACTTGGATCCACAAAATGGTTTTTATTTTTCAGGGGCTAATTAAATATTAAAATGAAACACTAAAATATTTTATCACTACGAGCACTTTTTAGTTCAATAGAATAAATCATTGTTGAATAGCCTAACATTATACTTTTCCAATAGATAATTCGTTGGCATCTCACAATGGTGGATGTAGTGAGGCCGAGTCATTTATTTTCCGTGTATAGGTTGATAACTACTAATTTTACTTTCATAAAACGTTGCGTGTGGGTTTGAATTTAATTGCCATCGTCACCCGTCAGCTGACGTCGAGAACATAGGCCGGGAAATCGTTTTGTGTATCTCAAAAACGAAATTATGGAATTGAATAAATTTTGAGGCGGGTGCGGATGGGCACCAAAACGTATTTGCAGGGTGGATGCTCTTTGCACTGGGCCGATCCACTGAGCCACTGTTTTATTCGATAAACGTGTGGCGTGACTCGCAGGTGTCTTAAAAAAATGTTTTTTTTCGCGCAGACTCAGCTTTAATTTCCCTGGGTTCCGAGAAATTCGCTGCACGATCTCGTATAAATCGCTAGATTTCATCGCCGTGAAGATTTTTCGGTTTATTTTGCTTTGTCATACAGCACAAGTCCGTACACAACAAGCTCGAATTCGAATTGACGTTTCGGGCTATTAAGCTTGATGTCTGTTGATGCGTGTCGATAACTCAAAAACTTGGTGTTTCCAGACCCGTTGATTCTCATATATGGGTGATTTTCCCTAAAAGATAATTTTTCATGTAACCGGACGTCTTTTAATAGATGCTATTCGATTACTTTGTAGGTTTTTTTTGGCATACAACAGTTTGAAATTTTTCAGAAAAGCAGAAAATTCGTCTTTATCCTTTTTTTCTGTGTTTTGTGTACGAAAATCATGCCCCTGGAGTGTAACTATCCAGACTTCATACACTAGTAAGCTGAGGAGGTATTTAAAATTAAAAAATATAAAAAAAAACATTTCTTTAATTCCATCCTATAAAATATAGATAAAATTATGAGCACAGGTATCTCACAATAAATGGCGAAATGTTGTAAACGTTTTATCGCTCATTCCTCTGGAGAACTGTAAATCCGTTCATATATTGTGTGACAGGTGGTTTTAGCTGATCATACTTGCCAGAGCAGTGCCTTTTACATCTACTTTTCCGAAGACACTGCTCAGAGAGACGAATGTACCTCATATTGGCATCATATGCACATCTTTGCGGCATAGAAAGTCTCACAGCTGTCTATCCTTTATGAGTGCTCCCCTTGAAGTCATATTGTCATCACATAATAATTCACAATAACACATCCAAATGTAGCAATGTTGTTCTCAAAATTGTTGTCAGTCAATTCACCAGACTAGCAAAATCGTCTTACAAATATCTAACAATAAGTGAGTGCATATGAGGCCCATATGGGTCTCACGGCGTGAAGAAATTGTAGTGCTTCTACGAAGCTCATATTGGCGGCATAGCGTGAGATAACTATGTTGTGCTCATATGAAGCTCATATGGCTGTCACGGTGTGAAAGATAAAAAAATCCAAAAATGTTGATTAAAAAAAATCTGATAGTATTTTTATTTCCATATGCTTTATTTATGTTCCTGCCTATATGATAAATAGATTAAAACGTATCCTGCCTAGTTAAAGTTTTACCTAAACGTATCCCTATTGCGCTCAAGGGATGTGTCACTGAAAACATACATATTGCCGTCATGGAATGTATCACTGAGAAATATGCATATCGCCATCATATTGTGCTTGTGGGATGCACCACTGGCGAATATGATGCCAGTGGTGCATCATATTTGAGTGGTGCATCATATTTGTACCATCAGAGTACTCATCATATGATGAGTGCAAATATTGCCGTCATATTGCACTCATCGAATGTATCGCTGAAAACATGCGCGCGAGTGAGAGAGAGAGGGAGAGAGAGAGAGAGAGAGAGAGAGAGAGAGAGAGAGAGAGAGAGAGAGAGAGAGAGAGAGAGAGAGAGAGAGAGAACGAGCACGGTGTGAGAACGACTCTTGCATCCACCACAGCCAAACGAAAGCGTACTTGTGCTCTTGACGCGTCTAGTTATACCAAGTTTCCATGACCATTGAATTTCCCCTGGTGCTCCACTGGTACTTTGAGACACCTCTCGTCATTCCACCACGAGAATTATTACTTTGGTATACTATTCCTTCCGATTTCCGCCTCACTAGCATCCTCTCACACTCGTCTTGAGAGAAACCTTCCGTAAGTTCGGTCTCGTGATCATCATTTTTCTCACCAAAAAGTACGAAGACTTTGACAACGCTAACAGTATTATAATTTGTACTCACCCCTTCACCTATGATTTGAGGACACTAGGGAGGTTTAAAATTTCAAAGGAAATCAATTTGGGTTTTTTTAAAGCTTCGTTACTGTAATCCTGTGAGAATATCTTCCCGTTCGGATGTTTAAAAAATGCATACAATTGTTATCAGCCGACCATAAAATGTAATGCGCGGTCAGTCCTGAGCGCAGATAAAAAGGAGCTCATCACTACAAAGTATAGGCTCGTTAAGAAAAAAAAAATCATAGTTTCCGGGGTTGCTACTAAAGCTGAATAAACAACGGAATACTACGTTCTATGGTGCAGGGCATTTTTAATTGCGTAAGTACTATTATTCTGATATAAATATTGTACTGAAACTTCAAACGCGATTCCCTCGAAACCACGTTTTGTCATTTTACCACAGTATCTCGAAAAACTCTGAAGATATCGATTTGAAATTGATATAGTACTAGCGCAAGACGCTATGGCCCGTTAATTATATCTGAATTAAAAACAAAGTTGTTACAAGTTTTATAACCGATAACTCGATTTTTTCCGAATTTCCCATTATTTGGACGCCACTTTATTAATTTAATTTGAAGTTCCAATTTTGCAGGTAAAATCAATGAAGGGCTGCGCAAAGGATTATCAATTTTGACACTACTTGCTTCATTACGTTCGAGTGCGAATGTTATTTATCTGGGGACAAATTTCGAGAAATGTTCTTACTTCCTAATTTTATATTAAAGCGTCTTCTCACTTTAGACGCTAAAAAAGGCTATTTTCATGCATTTTTGTAATAGGTTTATATTATAGATATTGTTATAAAAGTTGTTACACTCAATAAAAACACTTTCGAAACACATTTTTTTAAATATTTTTTTAAGTCATTATTTATAGACGAAAATGGTGGTTACAAAAATGTCCTAAAAAAATGGTAGGTCTGCGCTGTTGATGAAATCTCAGAGATGGATCATCCGAAATAAAAAAATCAAACGGTTTTAGAGTCAGTATATTAATGGCTATAGCGCATATCATACGATTTTCGATATATGCAAAAATAACAGAATGGCGGACATTTTTCGAAAATAACGTGCTTTTTTCACGGTTTTTTTGACGAAAAATAGGAAATATAAAAATTTTAAACATCCTTGAAATGCGCTATAGCTATAGTTGTAAAGAATATGTGGTTAAAATGTCATAAGGATCGTTTCAGTAGTTTCGAAGATTTGATCAACAAGCCGTCGAAATTCGAGAAAAACACGTTTAAAGTTTTTAACGAGTAGATGAACGTGCTCAGGTAGTAAAGTAAAGGCCGCACAAAAATACAGTTAGACTCCTCCAATCTTCATAAAATTTTAGTCAGTTTAGTTAGCTACTTTTGGATATGTATACTTTCGAAAAATGTAATACAAAAATGATTATTTGAAAATTGTAAAGTGAGAAAAAAGTTTTGTACTTATTCGCGGCCCTGTTATTGACTGTTGATAACTGAACGCAAGCTAATTTAAAAAAATTTTAAGCTTTTTAGTTCCCTTTAAGTTTTTATCTATAAACAAATAAAGAATCAACAGCTCAGGCGCTTAACCCATGATTTTCCAAGTTATTTGTACTAAAATTTTCGTAATTTCAATTAACGCAAATCTACAATTCCAACCATCTATTCGGTGCAAATGTTTTGTCATTGCTGTTCTGTTCGGAGCTTAGCCGTAGTATTGAAATGTGTACCGCAAGTTCAACTCGAAGCGTGACGGGGTAACAACTTGAATGATACCGTGGGTCTCGTGAATCGCAAACGTTGTCCTTGTCCACGCTCTCGTCTGGCTTGCACCGATTATAGTGTGGTTATAGGAAGAATTAATGTACGAGGATCTTATTAGCTCTCAATGTTCTTGCCATTTGGTTTCAAAGTCCAATTTTTTAATAGTCGGCGGGTTAAAAATCATCAACAGTCGTATCATTATACCGCTATATGAATACGTTGATACCATCTCAAGTAATGATAGATCGTAGACATATACAGGGTTCCTTATATGAAATGCGCACGTTTTAATTTTACTAGAGGGGGGAGAAAAATACATAACTTGAGAGAGGGAGAGATCGAGAGAGGAAGGGAGGGCGAGGGAGAAAAATAGAGAACTTGGATGGCCAACTGCTGTCGAGGGTAAGTCCCGCAACCGGAAGAGGAGTGCGACATTCGCGTATAAAGTAGATGCACTACTAAAATAGCAGTCTGCAGTTAGGTATTGTCAATAATAGAATTACCGTGGGTCATACATCTACCTAGGTATATATAGATATACACACGTGCATATTGCAATAACTGCGATCGACGTGGCAACCGAGGGATTTCCCGGTGCAAAGTCGAGGTCTGGTGCCTTGTTCGGACGAGTCAGACATCCTCGAACAATACAAAACGTTTAAAACCTATGCACAATAATAATGACCGATGTGCGTAGCACGAGCTAATGCGATTTCTGCCCGAGTAGATAAAGCCTGCTCTTTGCCACTTTAAGTGCGAAGAAAATTGCATTCATTTATCGAAAACGTTTCATGCGACACTCAAAAGAATGGGAAGGAATTGAGCAAACTTGCATCCATTTGTTCCAATAAATTAAAACAAAACGTTTGATTCGGAAGGAGGATGTGTTTTTAGCGAACGTACACTGCTATTGATCATGTTCCAAAATTAGGTTGCAAAAGCGTCCAGTTTCTTTGGCCCGCTGCCCTCTTTTAAATGTCATAGGGGCATAGAGAGTATGTCAATATTTTGATCACATAAAAGAAGTTATAGAATAAATATCTGCTACTTCTCCTTCTTTCCAGGCATAAGCAATCAGGATATATTGTTCGTGTCGTGGGCGCGCAAAAACGTTTAACTTTATGTATGTCACTAACGATAGACTGCAGTTTTGCCCGACAAACAATGGAGATGAATAAAATAATTCCCATAATTTATGGATGGTTCTTATATTTTAAGACGATGTATGAAGCGTCGGTTTTTTCAAAGGCAGTATTGTTGTCCGCAGCGTTGTTTTGGAGGTGATTTTTACGATAGAATAACTGTCAAAACGTTCGAGTTGTCATTTTGAATTTTTTGTACACATGTTTATTGATTAAGGATATTCAAAAATATGTACAATTAAAAAAAATTATCATAATATACTTTTATACGTTTGTTTACACGGGTGCACGGAAAACGCCCCAAATTAGCGACCAGTGATGTGGACGATGTATATAGGTATAAAAAACAAACATATTCTTAATCTGTATGAGTGTGTGATGTTTAGTACCCGATTTGGCAACGAAAAAAATGTACACAATGGCGACATGCTAAACTTTGCTTATCAATTTTTCCTATGTTTCTAACTATTCTACGAGTTACAGGTTTATTAATGAATTATTTCGACTCATTTCAGCTACGAACGTTGAAAAACAGTCTGCTGATGATGAATTCGAAATCTGAGCTAAATCGGCCAATGCATTATCGAGATATCGTGGCTGCCGATTTAAAGAATATAGTTTCGAGAAAAGCACTCTATACATTTTCTGCTTTTCGACCGCGCTCCTGTACTCTTTATAATTTCTATAAATCGGCTAATTTTATAAGCATCATTAAACGGTTTTTACAGACATATGCAGAAAGGTCTCTAGATAAATAAATAAAGGAAAAGCGTTATTTTTCAACATCTAATTTCTAGATAACAATACTGCCTTAACCCGAACAAAAACTCTTAGCGCGTCTGAATTCGGGCTAGATGCGGAATATAGGAGTACGTTTACCGCGGCCAATTGGGTCGTTTGAATTGGCCAATGAGAGACAGAGAGGGAGAGAGGGGGAGGGAGGGAGGGAGGGAGGGAGGGAGGGAGGGAGGGAGGGAGGGAGGGAGGGAGGGAGGGAGGGAGGGAGGGAGAGAGAGAGAGAGCGAGAGAGCGAGAGAGCGAGAGAGCGAGAGAGCGAGAGAGCGAGAGAGCGAGAGAGCGAGAGAGAGAGAGAGAGAGAGAGAGAGAGGAGAGAGAGCGAGAGAGCGAGAGAGCGAGAGAGCGAGAGAGCGAGAGAGCGAGAGAGCGAGAGAGCGAGAGAGCGAGAGAGCGAGAGAGCGAGAGAGCGAGAGAGCGAGAGAGCGAGAGAGCGAGAGAGCGAGAGAGCGAGAGAGCGAGAGAGCGAGAGAGCGAGAGAGCGAGAGAGCGAGAGAGCGAGAGAGCGAGAGAGCGAGAGAGCGAGAGAGCGAGAGAGCGAGAGAGCGAGAGAGAGAGAGAGAGAGAGAGAGCGAGAGAGAGAGAGAGAGAGAGAGAGAGAGAGAGAGAGAGAGAGAGAGAGAGAGAGAGAGAGAGAGAGAGAGAGAGAGAGAGAGAGAGAGAGCGAGAGAGCGAGAGAGCGAGAGAGCGAGAGAGAGAGAGAGAGAGAGAGAGAGAGAGAGAGAGAGAGAGAGGCGAGAGAGAGAGAGAGAGAGAGAGAGAGCGAGAGAGCGAGAGAGCGAGAGAGCGAGAGAGCGAGAGAGCGAGAGAGCGAGAGAGCGAGAGAGCGAGAGAGCGAGAGAGCGAGAGAGCGAGAGAGCGAGAGAGCGAGAGAGCGAGAGAGCGAGAGAGCGAGAGAGCGAGAGAGCGAGAGAGCGAGAGAGCGAGAGAGCGAGAGAGCGAGAGAGCGAGAGAGCGAGAGAGCGAGAGAGCGAGAGAGCGAGAGAGCGAGAGAGCGAGAGAGCGAGAGAGCGAGAGAGCGAGAGAGCGAGAGAGCGAGAGAGCGAGAGAGAAATGAGAGAGATGAGAGAGATGAGAGAGATGAGAGAAAGGAGAGATAGGAGAGAGATGAGTGAAATCAGTGAGATGAGTGAGATGAGTGAGATGAGTGAGATGAGTGAGATGAGTGAGATGAGTGAGGTGAGTGAGGTGGGTGAGATGGGTGAGATGGGTGAGATGGGTGAGATGAGTGACATGAGTGAGATGAGTGAGATAGGGTGTCTACCAAGGTTGGGCGAGCACGTCGTGAGTGGTGAGGCAGATAAAATTCTGGACATTTCCAAGCCCTGCCGCACCTTCCCGTGCTCATTTCAGGGATTATCTTATGAGTCATCTCCTGCCTGTGTACATCCTATTCCTGACGCTACGATTGAGCTGCGCCATCTCTTCCGTGCATACGCACAGAGGTCAAGTGATAATCTCCGAAAGCTCCCTGCCCCTTCTTCGGCCATTCCACACGGCGGCTCATCAGAACGATCGTACCGTTGGATAAATGTTGTTCTTCACATTCTTGGCGCTACAGTTTTGCTCGTTGGTGTAATTGAGTTCCGATGCAAAACGATTGAGGATGATGCTCAACGTAGTTTCTCGTAAGCTGTAACAGCGATCTAAGGGTGACAGAGGAGGTCGTGGCTTAAAAAGATACTCTGACGGAAATTGGTTCAATATGGTGGAGTATAACAGTGAGTGGCCGCTCTAAAGATGCACGTCATTGTAGACGGATAAAATTGTATTTAATTTCGACCATCTAGTGTCTCAATTAATTTTAAAAGACCCGTAAAATAATTAATTTTGTTCCAATAAAAATTTGTGCCACAGAAACGTATGCCTCGATTCTACATAGAATTTGTTCTCACACTGTTAGTAATGAGTGGTTCCGTCACAGCTATAATTAACTTACATTGCAAGTTAGATTCAAGGCTCGGAACTTCCGACGGCTTCACGAACTGGGATTAAGTCTCGTTAAAAGCGTCGGCCAGCGGTTCCGAAATTGGGCTGCATATTCCAATATCAAGTAGTTTAAGTTCCGAGGGAAAGACAGCGCTAAATAGTAGTCACGATGCGTTTGTCCCGTAGTAACAGTAAGATTTCAATTTCGACGAGACGGACGGTTATTCGTTTCCATCCCAAATCGTAAAACTTTGCGAGCAGTAGCAAATGTCAATGGGGATATCGGGAATTGCGTACACCGATATCGGTCCTTCGAGGTTATATTCAGGGATGGCGTAACTTTGACGAAAAGTAAGAATATCCGAGATGAACATGAGAAAAAATGTTGAAAATCACCAGGCGACAACTACGAATCGATTTTCAGCGTTATCTTGCCCCCCCTTCGTTTCTCTCTCATTTTCATTATTTCTCTTTATCTCCACCTGTGTGTGCTCGCATTCCCGTATACCCAAAGTTTGATGTTGAACTGCACTTAACAAAGAGTGTTCCTAGTGCTCGTGACCCTTCCTTCAATGCCATTGCTACATAATCCGACGTTGTCGGCCACCCCGCGAACACAACACCACGTACTCGTTGTTGCCAGCGATTATGTACCACATAACGTGGATGAATTAGAATAGGTACAGTTGCAATGGACGAGACGAAGGTGCGAGAGCCAGCCACAGTGAGAACGCGGTATGTTAGCTAGTATACTAAAAGAGGGAATGTTGGCGTTTCACCAGTATTGCACAATACTGGTAGCAGAAAGTGTCAGGAGTGTAGCAAGCTCACATAGAGGATTTAACCGGTATAAATTGAGCTGGGTATAAATCCCAGCTGTCCTTTACTTGCGAACTAACGACCCAGACTCTCAAACATACTCCGGAATGGTCTACTCTTCTCGTCATTGGCTTTTCTCTAACTCACGATCTACACCTGCTCTGCCACGGTTACGTACTTCTAGCCCATAATATGTTACGTAATCCGTCGGGGCAAGGGTAATGTGCTGCTACAACTTATACGTTTTGACCGCGCTATACCACTTTGCCCTATTGTTCTCGTGGATGGTTGACCATATGGTTAATCACATAACACGCTGAAGAAACCGTGTTCATCCTCATGACTGGCCCCCAATATCAATATCGGGCTTTCAAGGCTTTCCGCGAATTTTGTCGGCGCTCTCAGCTTTATGGACCTTTCAAATCTGAACCATTATGCCGAATGAACACTTGAAGACGGAACAGCCAGGTTTCGGTGGCTTTTTTTTATATTGCACTAGAGCCTCGATTTAGGAAACTTTGACTTTAGCACAAGTCCCAATTCCATGAACCGGATCGATGTGTACAGTGATGGTATGTGAAGTGGAGCGCTTACCACTTAAATGCTCCCTTGATTTATACAAGTGCGAAATAGTTCCCATCCGCGACCATTCTCTCCATCGCGGTCGTAGTGTCTTCGTTACTATTTCCGCTGTGCAGTCTCCGCACTCGCTGGTTGAACGTTTTAGCTCTGATTGTGTCATGCCAATACAATTTTATAGATTACAATGTTTAATCAAGATCCATTTTCATTGTGTTGAAATTCGCATCGTTGAAGGGGAAGTACGTTTTTGCTTTCAAAGGACAAATCTTTTTAGGCCAATTTAGGCTAGAAAAATTACTCGGAACTTTTTTCAACTCCTTACTAGAGATCGACAATTAAAAACTTAAAAAAAATTCAGATAACAAAGATAAATCGTTGAGAATTTTTTGAAAAGAATTTTTGTTGCGTTTCAACGATGCAAACTTCAATAATATATATTTTCGGACTCTGAACGAGAATTTCACATCTTTTTTACCTATCTCAATAAGGGGATGCACACAATCGCGTCAACGCTCCTCCCACACCAAGCAACGGGTTCATGTTGTTCTCCTCGGTAAGTTAGCTTCAAAATGCGTAATCTCTCGTTGCTTCTTGTTTTCATTGGCTTTTGGCGCTCTAATCTTCGACACAATGGGCTTCAGCCAAAGACAGTGCCGATTGATTTTTACTTTTTCTAATAAATTGGTACTCTAGTCAGACTAGCGCAATAAAGACATATGACTCATAATGGATTCCTCTTGAATCATTGCGGTACAATAAAAATAAAATATTTGCAGAAAAAGATTCAAAGATATTTAAATAATTTTATAGAAATAAGCTTTAAAATGTAACAATGCACGCCGGCAGTAGGGTGCAGTGTCCCAAAGAGTTGGGTGCTATGTATCATCTTGATACTATGTTTTATTCGTACCCGACAGATAGATTCTTCCCCGAGTAGAAATTGTTCTAGCCTGTCTGAATTACGACCTAATAACTGGCTCGCCCAATTGATCCCATACGAACTGACCAATGGTTGGCTCGCTATGAGCTAGTAATATTGTGAATGTTTTATTATCCAGCCCTTGTCTAGTCACTGCCCAGCTGATCTTGGCCACAAATAACAAAGTAAGGTTATGTGACTACGTGTAGTTCCATCGAGTGAATTACTCATGGCTGGCTAGCTAACTTGAGTTTTAGATGGCTTTGCAAAAGAAAAAGTTCTCAATTCGGCATGACGCCGTGACCTTGCCAACACTAGCTAACTGCGGCTATGCACCCCTTGGCTAGTCACTGCCCAGCTAACCTTGGTCACAAATTATAAAGTGTGGTTATATGTGACTACATGTAGTTCCATCGAGCGATTGGCTCATGGCTGGCTAAGCAATTTGAGTTACAGATGGCGTTGCGAATGCAAGCATTCTCATGGCGAGATGCCTACTTGCAAGTAGATATCTCGCCATGACCTAGCCAGCTATGCGGCTGTGCACCCCTTGGCAACTCACTGCCCAGCCTAGCTTGGCCACAAATGATAAAGTGTGGTTATGTGACTACGTATAGTTCTATCGAGCGATTGGCTCATGGAGCCTAGATATCAGGAGGTTCAACGGTAATGCAAAGGCGCTGAAAAAAGCGTCCCCGAAATTGTGTCGAAGTGATGGCGCTGGGGTGCAGCAGCACCCACATATATAGTAATATATTGGTCAACGAGGTGAAAGTGATCGGATGAGTTTCTAACGTCACGACAGACCATCATGACATCAAACGTCGAAATATCCGCCGATTCATAATTTCCTCAGGACGGTTCGAGAAAAAAACGCAAAAGCGAGAAAATATCTCAAACTCAAAATGGCGGCGATACAGCCCATCCAGAAAAACGTGTTTTTTTTACAAATAGCTTCACGGGAGAACGGTTTTCTCGTAAAATATAAGACCTTAAACAAAAACCAAAAAAGTGATATTATTAGCTATGAGACTACCTAGAAATTTGCTTTCAATTTTTGAAAGAATAACGCACTTCGAAGGAAATAAATCCATTTTTGCCAAAAAATCAGTAAATTGTTTATAAAAAAAGTTTACATTTGATTTAAAAAAATGGCCAAGTACTCCCATAGAGAATGTAAATGTGAAGCTGCTATCAAAATTTCAAATCGATGCATGCAAAGATGGTCGAGTAATCCGTCTACCGAGATTGAAAAAAGTGGTTTCGAGAAGAACGCGTTTAAAGTTTTACGAGCAATTCAGCGCGCGCTCCGCGGCGCTGCGGCCAAATCGATAATTAAAAGATTAAATTTAAAAAATCGCTACAGGACCAATTGCATATTGTTTTTATGACACCAAAGTATTTTTAGGCAAGAAAACGTCTTTCCAAAATCATAGAGTGGTATTATCCCTTAACACGAATGAGGGTTAGGTACATCATCTGTGATCTGCCTTAGATCGCACCCATGTTCAGCGCATATAGTTCATACATATATGTTCACCTATATGTTCATACATATAGGTGCCGGAACACCCCAGCGCCATCATTTCTCGTTCTCGTTTTGGGAACGAGTTGAAAGGCCTCGCTGAACCTCCTGGTATCTAGGCTCCATGGATTGGCTCATGACTGACTAAGCAGCTTGAGTTACAGATGGTGTTGCGATGCAAAAATTTTCAAGTAGGTATCTCGCAATGACCTAGCCAGCTAACTGCTGCTGTGCACCCCTTGGCTAGTCACTGCCCAGCCGATCTTGGTCACAAATTACAACGTGTGGTTAGATGTGACTACATGTAGTTCCATCGAGCGACTGGCTCATAGTCGGTTAAGTAACTTGAGTTACAGATGACGTTGCGAATAAATAAAATCCTCAAGTCGGTCAGCTCGCGATGACCTAGCCAACACTTCCCAACTGCGGCCGCACTCGCCGGAATAAATGATCGGGTAAATACAATTTAAGGTTATGTAATTCTATGCGATTATCGCTCTCACTGCGAACGCAATTGAGTTATTGATTCGATAATGTTATTTACATTGATTAATCCACCCATTTTTCAATAATCTGACATTGTGTAGTGTAACATATGTAGACGATAAGAAAATTCAGAAATTAAACAAGTTGAATTGGCTCAGTGGCAAGCGTCACAACTCATCACCTAGAAGTCCCGGGATCGAAACTACGTTACGGCGTAAGCGTTTGTCTGAGATAATTTAAAATTCAACCATTAATATATTTACAGCGCAAATATCATAACCTTAATTAATGAACGACAAAGAATATCGTAAGAGGGTCGAAAGATGTAAATAATGTGAAAAAAATCACGAAAATATAAATATATAGCCGCAATTTTTTTTTATCTAATCGCCACCTAATTTTTGTTCCCAGTTGCTAGCTGAAAAAACTATGTCATGGCTAGGTCAGAAATATTATACAGCTCTGGGATATTTCTTTCCATCTAGTCACCATCTAATTTTTTGTATTCAGTTACTAGAGGACCAAAGCCTTACAAGGCTGGGTAATCAATCGCTAAGACGGCTAGCTAATGGCGATTCGGAACATCAATTTACTAGCTTGTGGTTAAGCGGTGATGAGTTACGTTTTCCACTCGGGTCGGAATACTCCGTTTGGTATTGGCTCCGTGCGCAACCCTAGCGCCGCGTAGCGTTCGTACTTTTGTCGGTTCTGTCAAAAGCTTTATAATTGTGATTATAACATTGATATAAATTGTAGAAATAAAACCCCGCCTTAATTGCATTTCATTTATATGCGTTAAATCAATGTTTGTGTCGAAAAACTACAAGAAGCGCTTCCTTTCAGTAAAGTGCAAAAAAGTAAGACAAATTTTATTAAAATGTATATTTTTCATTACTTATAATTTTATTATAAAGCGAGAAAAATTAAACTATATAATTGCTTTCAATAAAGATTAACAAACATTTATTGTTGCTGCTCCACTTGATAATATAATCAATAACATTTTGTTTTCAGACCGAAATAAGCATAATTCTAAAGACCAGCTCCGGAAGTAAAACTTACAATATCAATTGCTAATATCAAACTCGATTAAAGGAAAAACTGTTCGTATCTACCGAACACGTCAGGGACGTAGAAGAGTTAACGCGGTCCTCTAGTTTCTCGGCTGTTTATTACGGCTTTTTCAATATTTTTTTACGGGCAAATTATCGAAATAATCAATCTCATTGTTTTTGCATAATCTTTATTAACATTTAAATAAGCTTTACAAATTTTTTGAAGTCAAAATATATAATAGAATAAAGGTTATAGTGGCCGACAGGCAGACATCAAGTAAAAGAGGTGCTTGACGGTGACCGAGATTGCGGCTGTTCTGCTTATCTGAAATCAAAAAACCAAACGGCATTTTAATCTTCATATTTAAGACTAACGATTGAACTAGAGTGAATTCTAAATTACAAAAATTGACTTTTTTATACACTTTTGAAAATTACATTCTATTTTTTACTCATTTTTTCTTAAGTTTTTCGCTCGTACAAAAAAAACTATCGAAGCAAGCATGATAATCCTAGTTCAACCACTGGCTTATAACATATTAAAGATGCTGTATAAATTTGAACAAGATCGGTGCAGTAGTTTCTGAAATATCGTGGTCACCGTTTCGAAAAATGGTGTTTCGAGAAAAACGCGTTTGAAAGTTCGCGCATGTGATTTATACTAAAAATTTCATCTCACCGTCAATCTGCTATGCCTGGACCATACAATAGGCCTTCCTCTTCTTCTTGGAAGTCACGCAGAGCTGCTCCGTCTTCACTTTTCGCAATTCGGGCCTGTTTTACAACATCACTCGTGCGCCTTTCTGAACGGTCGATCCGAAGCTATCACGCTGTTGAACATATCCTTTAGCTTGTGGGCCGATTTTCACTCCCATGGTTTCCAAGGTCGTCAGGATAGATTTGAATCCTTCGTTGAAGATTATGACAGCGAGAAACGTGGCGCTTTCAACCACTTTTGGCCCAGAATGGAGGTGCTTCGGAGCAATAGTCCCGATTAACGAATTGAGCGACTTGTTATTATTTTGAGTTTCCGCTCCCAGGCATCTGCTTAACAATTCTTCTTTGGATAAATCCTCATAAATTGGCTTTATAACTTTTTGAACTGCTTCAGAAAGAGGCGGTTTATTGTGTTTGAATTGGTCGGCTTTCGGAGCAGCCCAGCGCGCGCTCCGTATACCTGCTCCGTTCCAGGGCCGTAACTTGTGAACCACTTCGAAAATCGAAAAATCCTTTGGCACACATTTTCTACACATGTTGTAGATATGATTTATGAAGAAAAAAAATCGATTTTTTGACCCGAGATACTAGAGGACTGCCTTAAGGACAAAATATGACCCAAGTTTGAACTTTTATTTTAATTTTTTTTCATCCTAGGTCATTCGTTTATTTGGCAACGTAATCTCCGTTTTATTCCGTTCCGTTAGTTCATTTTTCACGTGTAACGTTTTCCGCGTTATCCCTACCTCCTTTTCAATTTTTCGGTTTGTCATCTGTATGCCTAAACTTCAAAATATCAATGATGAACGTACAAATTTCAATGATGTACTGCACTTGAAGCTCAACGTCGTTGATAGGTTATATGTAAAGCGATGACACGTTCTACTCAACGACTCGCTGTGACATCGTATCCGACTAGCAGCAAACCACGTTTATCGGAATAACTCATTACTCTTCGAACTAAATGTAAGGAAACATGGGTCTGGAGTGGGGCCTGGATGATTAATATATCCCTTATGACTTGTCATAATTAATAATTTCAAGCTAATATAATCTGTTATGTTTTAATATATTTTTCGATGAATTGTTTGCGGAAGTTAATTTTAATCTGGCGAAATTAGATTTAACTCATTGTTCTGAACCACGAATATCAGTATTTGCATACGCACCATAAATTTGGAAATATTCTTCGTAAATAGTAGGGGTGTCGGGATCGATGTTCGGGTCGGGTCGGATACCCGACGGGTTACGTTTTTGCATTACCCGCCACTATCGGGTACCCGAATTTTGTAATCGGGTACTCTCAAATTTTTCTTCGAATACTTCGAATATTCGTCAACGACTCGGAGATCCCTATCTATTCTTTATATGTGTTTTGATTTTTATTTACGTGTATCGACCAAATAATGTAAGAAAACGGAAACTTGAAGAAGGCGATAAAACGAATAAATGATAATACTGTAAAAAATCTTTTTTCGTCTCACTTTTCTATCCTGTGTGTACGTACGTACGTGCGCGCGTGTGTGTGTCTGTTAGGGTGGAGTAAAAAACGGTCACTTTAGGCGGATCGTATCGTAATAGCGCGGGAAAGTTGCGTTTTGGCATCACTAAAAAGTGTGCGAAAGAAAAAAATGTACAATAAATATCTTCTGTTCCGGCGAACCCCTTAAAGTTTTGAATTTTTTAACATGGATTTTAAATGGACAAAAAACCCAACAAGACCAAGATTCAACGCCTTGCGTTTATTCGAAGCGGGGAGATGTAGCTTCTATTTGGGATTTTAAAATTGAAAATATCTTGATTAGTTTCAGAGATATAAGCATTTGAAGAACAAGTTTTAGGTGGACATTTTTTTTAAATGACAAAAAATCAAATTAAGAAGAATGAATCGCCGAAATTACCAGTTAGCACTAGACAGAATTGATGAAAATTCGACGAGGAATCTTGGTTTTATTCAGTTTTCCGACATTCAAATATGTCTTCAAATATGTCATTCAAAAGTGTCTAAAAAGAAGTTTGCCGGAAACAATTGTAAATATATACATAATAAAAATACTAAAATTATTAAATAAATTATTTGCGTTTCGTATGAACCTTAAATATTTAAGCTGGCGTCTATTTTGTCCGTTTTTGGTACGTTTCCGTGGCGCTATCTATGCTATGAAACGAAATTTTGTTCCGGCAACACGACTTATCGAGTACCCGATGTGAGACGAGTACTCGAAAAACTCGGGTACTCAATAAAGTTCGAGTATACCCGTCCGATCACGGGTACCCGAAAAACTCGGGTACCCGATCGGATCATATACCCCTAGTAAATAGGACCCGCACACCCCTAGTAAATAGTGTCCCACGCTCCCCTATGCCTACTCCAAATACACTTTCCTTCGTCTCGCCTTCTCGTAGTTCTCAAGGCTGCAAGATCCCGTGTCCCACTGTTTTACCGCTTCGTGTTCTTCGAACGTTCCCTCTTAGTCTTCACACTCCATCAACCTCGCGTCCAAGGGGTTTGTTCGCTACTGGCAAATCGCGCAGCCGTGATTTCCGCGGCTACATCTACCGGAAGCGAGAATCGCATTCCTTGGGGTAATTTCCAAATTCGTTAACGGTCCCGCTTCTCTTCCTCTCTCTCTTCTTTCCAGTCTCCTCACCATCCACAAACCTACTAGCGATTTACCCCGGCGACCTGTGCTATTTTCTCTCCTGCAATTGCATATATCCCCCCCTTCCGTGGAATCTCATATCCATTGGTGGGTACTCCTTGTGCTTTCTACGTAACACTTTTCTCGAGTAAAGCAATCTAGCTTCTGAGAAATTGGAATTTTTTAGTAAGTTAACTTCTTACAATAAAGCGTAACACGTCATCCGTTTATTCGTTATCGAAGTAATCTACGGTGCATTAGTCGGCGCTACTCTTTATCAAAATAATTAATCTTTACTGTTTATCAATCATCTGTATTTTCTCATCAATATCACCAACTTTTTTCTACGATTGTATAAACAGTTTCGATGAAAGATGTGTTGATTTAGAAACCGTCGCAATGGGAATGTATTGACATGTTTGGGACACCGATATTCGTTGTTTTTAACTTGGCAGAAGAGCCAAAAGTGGGAGATACATGTGTATTTATTTATAGACAATGTTGCTCATCTTTGTTTATTCCACGTTTATAACTTTGAAACGTGCAAGTATTTTAAAACGAAGGTTTTTTAAATTCTAGCTGGTTATTAAAAATATTCGAGATGCGCAAACTATCTATGACAGATTGATCTATAACGTTATCTATTTTCTATCTATTTTCACAGAGCCCTATTATTTATCTTTCAACCTCACGGGATATATTTTCTCTTAGAGTTACATTGTCGTAATCTGGGCAGATTAGATCTCGCAATTTTAGTAATCGTTTCGGACAACGTATAGCTTTAGGGAAAATTCCAATTTCAAACGCTCATCATTGAGTCGAGAACTGGGAGCAGTGAGGAATATCTTAACCCGTTACGTTATATTTTGGACGTTTCGACGTAAACTTTACGAGATTCCCGTATCGATCCCCAAACTTTATTATTATCAGCTCACGCGACTGTTCCGCCGAGTGAAGTTTCCCAAACTAGAACATCACAATGTACGCGGGGAGGGAAAATGGTGTTGGGCAGCTACTAAATTCCTCATAGAGGCCTTATCCCAACTAATCATTTAATTATATCAACTACAGAATCGAACGAGCGTACATACCCATACAAGTCCTCGGATAGGTACGTATAAAAGCAATGTGATCCATAGCCCAAACAGCTCCATGCGTGGATTTTCCAGCCACACGTGGAGAGGTCCGAGCCATTCCGAAAACTTTTCGGAGGCCCTAAAAGTTATTGAATCAAATGAGGATTTTATTACAATATTAACCAATCATGAGGCACTACGACAAAACCATTCAACATTTTTATCGTATTTCGGTGCACTTGACGCCTTGCGTAGCCAGGTAGAGCAATTTTCCTTCAGAAATGATAGTGCAACTTCTGGTTTTGCGCCGTGTTTCGACTGCGATGACTATGGTGGATATTTTCTCGGAAAATAAGGCGAAATGGAACATGTACCACGTGACACATGAGTGCGAGAGGGATAGCTGAAATTTTAGAACAGAGATTTCGCACAGATGAATAATATTTTGGGGAAAAGAAAATCGTCAAGCTCTGCGTCAGGAAATTCTCCGGAGCCCGATGCTTTGTTTTTCCTAAAAAAAACTTAACCATCTGTGAGAAAACTGGGTTGGAAAATGTGTGAGGTTATGTTGCCCGTATGCATGCCGTTTAAAGACATGTGGTCTTCCGCAATACGCGGTTTGTTTCCGTTCGGCTAAAGAAGACCTGTTAAACTCGATGGTATACAATATTTGGCGATACTGTAGAAGGATCTCGTAGCCGAGATTCGATACAATAGTCGGGAACTAAAGCTCCAAGTCAAACTTCACCAACGATACCATCCGCACGGCCAACGACGGCAAACTTTATAGTGCTTCATGCTTTTCTCTTGCCGTGCTCGTACTTTTTGCCCGAGAGCCTACGGTTCTCTTGAGAGATAGGAAAAACGAATGCAAACAGCAAGACGGTTAACTACGGAAGGCAATATAAGAACTGAATAAATTAGTCAAAGTTTTATTCTTTGCAGAAGTTTTCGAAGGACAAAAGTTGCTGCGAGCAACTCACAGTACGTACCGTACCAAAACTTTGGACTACGGATTGAGGGCATGGGTTTCGACGATGGTATTCATATTTGCTCGGGCCGAAACTGCGTATGTTGGTCTGTGGACTTGACCTTGTAGCTAACTATCGCGATAGATGTACAAGCAGGGCCACATAGAGGGGCGGGGGCCTGTTCCTCAACTACGAGTTTCCTAAATTGCAATCGCACTATCGTCGACGTTTACCACCGCATTTTCACCGATATCCGTATAGATACTTACCTACAATTGACCGTTCAAAGTATAAAAGAGTAATATGCATCATACGTTGCTTTATACTTGAAACTTTGGGTTACCACTCTTCGACCTTCAGCAACCGATTTCGTATGCTGTACCTTGCACATTTATTGGCATAGACAGCATTTTGATTGGGGAGCGGGGGGCGCAGGGGTTTTGTTCACAATCATCTTTCTTTTTTAATAAAGTTCACATAAAAGGTGATAATCACGTAACACACATAAAATATGAAACTTTAATCACACGTTAATGCTAAGATTAATATCAAACTCTTGCAATACCTTAAAAAATAATCAAATATTGGGAGTACAAATGAGTCTCCGCCGTTTAACAAAAGATAACCTCACCATGAGGTTTTAGTTGAAATTGTCAGATATAAAACGTCACATCGTAAGGTTGGATATCTAGCATGACCATAACCTTGAAATATTAGCGATTTTGTATCAGCATCACCTAATTTGTTTCGTGCGAAAATGTCGAGTTTTAAGCCCAATAAGCGTAATTATATTTACCTAAATAAAGCCTTAAATGCCTCAAATACAGGCCCACGGTTGACTTAATTATGAAATTTAAATATCTATTTAATTTACGTAATGAAATAGTTACATTTTATATATAGAAGATACGAAATTACGAGCAACAAGGGGCTCGTGCCTAACCCTGCCCCTTCTGGCTACGACAATGTGCATAGCCTTTGTGGGAGTAGCATGCAGTGCAGTTATTATTCGCGGGTCCTGCCAACAGTTTTTTTCAATGTTCTCGATGATACCGTATGTTTTTGTAACGTCAGCGCCGAAACGCCGTACAATATGAAGCTGTGCGAGTTTAGAATCTCGCGTTTGTTCGTCCTAGCGAGTAATACACATGTAGTCGGAACGACTGAGCTTCGACGGTCGGATAATGCATCAACGTTAAATTTTAGGTCGTACCACGGATCGGTAACCGCACAGGGCTTATAAGACTTGATCGTAAACGTATTTGGGATCCGAAACCAATCTAGGACTTTACGTCTATCTTTTCCATCCAGGAGACTACGTATATATATGCGTCGTGAGTGTATTACGAGGGACACGTGACTAGCGCCCCGTAACATGTTACAGCATACTGTAACTAACAAGGGGACAGTACGGCAGTCGGATTTTTGTAATTTTTCGTACTCATGGTACGCGAAGTTCAGAGCTCGAATATTAATATCCCAAAGCAGTTCGACGCCATATTCAGAAATTTTCGAGAAAATTGACTTTAAAGTTTTCGAGCGCACTCTTATCCCACAAAGATGCAACGATATTCGAACCGGGCTCATGGCGTACCCGGTAGCGCTCGTGTCTAGTAATCGCGGGGTCGCTGGTTCGAGTCTCACTTGGAATTTTTTTTTTTTTTTTTTTTTTTCATTTTTTTTTAATTCGCATACCTCCGTCATTTAAATATCCCGATAAATTTTTGTTGTATATAATCACATATTATTATATATAATTAATATAATATATCTATATATGTTTATATATGGACAAAATCCATATATAGTTATTTATGTACAAAATTCATTATAGTTATACATAATTATATATTTTCTCATATATGATCATATATTATTTATATATAACAATAGGTTATTATTTATAAAAAAATAAATAAATAATCCCGGGATAAAAATCATAAAATCTATGCTAATTCACATATATGTAATTATAATTGTCAATGACAAATGCAAGTCTTATTTTTGATTATCTCTTGCTTGAAATTGCGAATAGGCGACGTAAATTAATGATAGAGAAGATTGCATAAAAATTCATTCTATTGTTCATCATCAGTTGTCTTCTCCGGTCTTCAATAACATGATCAGATATGCGTGGTTTGCTTCGAAACTTTGCGATCAAAGAGAAATCTTCATGAACGTGAATGAAGTTTGTTTTCCGATCGATGTATTGAAAAAAAATTGCGAATGTAACAATGCAGCGTTTGTACGGTGTGCGAGATGCCGTGAAAATTACTGTTTTCCTTGTTTTTACGATGGTTATCACTCTGGCTCGTGTAACGTTACACCCGATGTATAAAACAAACGAATACAGACCGAATAATAAAGTATTCAATTCCTTAACGGACGTTTTTCATTTTCATCCTAAAAATGTTGTTGGTTATAAATATTGATACTTGAAAATGTATGTTTATAATCAAGAGATAATTAAAAATATGACTTGCGTTTTTTCATTTAAAAAAATGAAAAAAAAAAAAAAAATTTCGAAGTGAGACTCGAATCAGCGACCCCGCGATTACTAGACTCGAGCGCTACCGGGTACGCCACGAGCCCGGTTCGAATATCGTTGCATCTTTGTGGGATAAGAGTGCGCTCGAAAACTTCAAAGTCAATTTTCTCGAAAATTTCTGAATGTGGCGTCGAACTGCTTTGGCATATTAATATTCGAGCTCTGAACTTCGCGTACCATGAGTACGAAAAATTACAAAAATCCGACTGCCGTACTGTCCCCTTGTAAGTATATAGGTGCCGCAGGGCTTATAATCTTCGTCGACTCTAAATGCATCGGCTCGACAAAGCGATGTCCTCATTATATTCAAATATGCCAAGGTTTCAAACCGCCTTTCACTCCTATCGTTATCAATTGACTACCTTAAATCGGCACACATAGGTCGATTTAAACGATTTAGGCAGCCAAAAGTAAATTTATGAAAGTTGACATAGAGATAAACTAATTGCTACCTGAGATAGTAGACAGTACCACGAACTATAGGGGAGGGGGAGTGCCCAAAGTGGGCACTCTAGAGAAATATAAAAAGCGGTTATAAAAAGTCATATACAAACAATTTGTTCTACTATCGGGTGTAAAATTTATCGTATTTTGATAGTACATTTACACATTTCCAGTTAATCTTAAAAATACAAATAATTCAACCATTTTTAAGGGGAGGGTAGGAGTTTGCACTTTTAAAAAATCTATTTTTTGTCTTTTCTTATAGTTAAACATTTCAAGAATATCATTCCAAAATTTCAAGTTAATCAGAGCAAAACTCTCGAAACTATTGACTATTTAGTCCCGCTCCTCTAATAGCGGGCTCTCGCCTCGCGCCTCGTCTTGTATCTCGCCTCGCAGCTCGCGTATTGTTGCGAGGTAGAGCGAGTTTCAGTTTACACTCTCGCGATCCGTTGAGTTTGCGTTGAGCCAGCAACGATGGAAGACGTCGAAATAATAGCGGCATCAACTCTAGCCTTAGTGACTATTTATCGATACTTGACCATTTTAAAAATAAGAAAAATAAAAAAAATACGTCGTCGAAGATGGTGGATGACATCTATTCATCGAAACAGAACCTTGTGAGTTTCATAATTTTGTATGAATTTTACCTATTGTGCATAATTAAATAATATTATTTTGTTAAAATTGTAATTTAAAAACAAAAGCAATTCGAATTTTATGGTATCGTTATTTATTATATAACATTCGATTTGCTTTTGTTACTTTTTACATTTAATTTTTCTTTTTTACTTTTAGGCAAAGTATGGAAAACATGTTTCAAGAAATGCTAAATGAAGACTCTGGAGAGTTTCGCAATTTTTGTAGAATGTCGCCGACTGATTTTGAATTTCTGTTGAAGAAAGTCGAACCTTTGATCACCAAACAAAATACTAGATTACGAATACCCATACCAGCAAAAGTTCGATTGGCTATAGCTTTACGATTTTTAGCTACAGGCGATAGCTACAAAAGTCTTCACTTCTTATTCAAGATATCATCTTCAGCCATATCAATAATAGTACATGAAGTCTGCACTGCTATTAACATTGCATTAAAGGATGAGATAAAGGTAAGAAATAAAAGAAGTAAATCAAAAGTTTCAGAAGTATTTATTAAAAATAACATAATATGCGAATATATCGCCCGTCTTTAGTATTGAACAGCTGACCCTGGCTGATTATTTATTACAATTATTTATCATTATTTGCTCATCTTTGTCATTTATTACGGCGTTATATGCTTCATTTATATTATGTGATGGTTGTATTATTTGCTGTGATAGGATTCTTATTCGATTTTCTGCTGCAGTAGATGATGGAGACGGTTCTATTAAATAAGAGTAGGCTGATTCATGGGATAAGGGACGATCTGGGATGGAAATTTGGATAGGCGATTGGGGTTGTAGGAAAAAACTGTTGTGGGAAGCAGGTCGATCTTGAACAGAAATATGTACAGGTGATTGTGGTGACTGCACTGTAAAAACAAGCGTCTTGTTTAAACACATATTATGTGTGTAATCTTGTCGCCGTTTTCAACGCGGGAACTCCTGTGTTGCCGTCGTAACAACACATTTCATGTGTGTTGTTACAACACGTTAGTAGCGTGTTGTTGCAACACGCTACTAGCGTGTTGCTTCGATACACTTTAAACGTGCATGCACTTGTCGCCAATTTCAACACGTCTAAAATGTGTCGATGCTCAAACAACACACTTTAAGCGTGTTATGTTCATAAATCATACAGTTTACGCTTCCGGATTTCCTACACGCATCCACGCGTTTTGATGGAACACGGATTTTTGTGTGTACTTCGACACGCCTCGTATTAATAACGTGGCGTCGAGCATATTGAAACATGAAAAAAAAAACACTTTCCGTTATTGATGGTTTCTTTCGATGGTGTATTATCATTTTTGAGGGTTTCCGGTCATCCTGAAACAAATTCCTGCGAATAAATTTTATTGTCACTACCTAGCATTGAACCTACCTAACCTATTTCCGACTACTACCTAACGTACGTACGCTAACCATTAGGCTATCGACTACTTGCGGTTTTCTTACAAAGAGAAGGAACAGAATGCGCGGTTACATCGAATGAGAGGACTGAGAACTTAAGGCCCGGTGATGTATATATCTTACATCTTGCGTTTCACAATTTGTAACATATATATACGTCCGCGCGCACACAAATGCACACGCACACACACGGGTAGGCAACACGAAAAATCTCATACGCACGCAGGTGAGTGGGCACATTATCTAAAATATTAAATGTACCCAATAATGTGGTTTTTTCAATATCAGTATATATTTTTCTACTATAACATTAACTGAAAAATAAAGTTTTGATCTCGCACTTAACAGTAGAACTTAAACTTAAAATTATGAATAGAAAAAAGGAATAATGAATTATAAAATTGAAAAAACAAACGGTAGTACAGTCGTGCTGTCGCTGAAAAAATCCGGAATCGGAGAAATTTAGAAGAAGGTTAGTTTTTTGTAAGTGCCGCGGGTGCTAAATCCAAGTTTGCCTAAAAATCGGGGTGTAGGATTCTTTTTTAGGGGATGAAAGGAGATAGGGGTGGATTAATGGAAAACTACTACCCCTACGAGGTCGGCACCGTGAGACAAAATGTTCAGAAAAATCCGGGCTTTAGTTTTGTCCACAGCGTCGAAGTCGTGGAAGTCCATTTTGAGGGTGAAAAAGTGAGGTGAAATTTTGAAAAATCGGTTTTAATTCAATAACTCTTTAGAAAAAAATTGTACGGTTTTTGCTCGAATGGGAACGTTGTAGCCCTTGAAAAGACGCGTCGATCGAGTATTCGATCATCACTCTCCGATAATATCTTCACCCCCAAAAAATGGTTAAAAAACAAAACAAAAATAGTTTATTGAATAACTCAAAAACAATCGGTTTTTCGAGTATGGTTCAAATGTACGAAATATAGAGAATAATTTTCTCCATATTTTCGTTGCTATGGACCACCCTGGAATTTTAATTTTCCAACCCCTTTCGGGGGTTGAACATTCAAAATGAAATTCTGGGAAAACTATTGACGGCACGAATTCGCCGCCGTGGAAGAATTTGTAGCTTGAACCCTTAGCTACATTTTTGTCCACAGCGCCAAACTCGTATCTCTTTAGTTTCGGTCAATAGTTTTCCCAGAATTTCATTTTGAATTTTCAACCCCTGAGAGGGTTTCGAAGAAGCAGAATTCAAAAGTTGTGCATAGGAACAATATAAAGATATTGTATCAATATATAATGTTCAGATGTAACAATCAATATATAATAACAATATAAAGAAAATTAGTCTCTACATTTCGTAGATTTGAACCATCCCCGAAAAATCGATTGTTTTTGAGTTATTCAATAAACAATTTTTTTGTTAATTCTTCAACAATTCTTTTGGGAGTGAAGATATTATTAGAGATATTATGAAGATATTATTACGCTATAATTACGATATAAAAGACGCGTCGATCGAGTATTCGATCGACGCGTCTTTTCAAGGGCTACAACGTTTCCATTTGAACAAAAATTGTATGAATTTGTCCTAAAGAGTTATCGAATGAAAACTGACTTTTCAAAATTTCACCCCACTTTTTCACCGCCAAAATGAACTTCCACGACTTCGGCGCTATGGGCAAAAATAAAACCCGGATTTTTCTGAACATTTTCTCTCTCGGCGCCGACCTCGTGGGGGTTGTAGTTTAGCATTAATCCACCCTCATCCCCTAAAAAAAAACCTACCCCCCGATTCTTAGGCAAACTTGGTTTTAGCACCCGTGGCACCTACAAAATCACGTGTCAAAAAACTAGCCTTCTTCTAATTTTTTCCGATTCCAATATACAGCACGACTGTACTATATACGGTTAGAGCTGGGGTGTTTAGACTGTAGTCCTGTTGACGGTTCAAATTTTCGTTGGACGTTGCGCACGAATTTTTCTACTACAGAGCGTACTTTTTTTAAGGGCCGAACTAATTCCCACTCTAAGTAATCTAAAGTATTCGAGTACGCTGGAGGATACGCCGTATCCCACGTAAAGTAGCTGGCCATGAGGAGCTGCAATATTTTGTGCGTTGAAGGCTCTTCAATCTTCAGTCTGATCGTGCTGTCAGCTACTAAATATGCCACAGCGATGTCGGATTCAGCTGTGTAAGCCACGATTCGTGGTGAGGCCCCCTTGCTCGACACCAAATGCTCCGTTGAGCCGAATTGCTGTAAATATATATATATAGCAAAATTTCTACATTTTTCGAATTTACATCAGATAATGTCGATTGTATTGTACATACTTCTTCAACAATAAAGAGCGGCGTGCATGTTTTTTTTTGCATCTTAGCTGTCAAGTTCGACCACAATCGGACCAAAATATTTATTCTTTCTCGTTCGCCCTGCAGTGCACATTCGAAGTACACAGCGAGTTTGCTGAACATGCGATCAGCTTTCACGTTCAGTTCGTCTTCGTTGCAGCCTACGAGAGTTTGGAACTCGTGGATAATCTAGAAAAAACATAAATACTTCACGTTATATGTATGTGTGTTATATATATGGGGCACTCCACGCCATTTCACCTAGCCCGTTTTTTCGTTATATTCCGCACAAATGAAAAAAAAACACCGTTTTAGGCTCGTCGAAGCCAAATTGGAAATCACAAAATCATGAATAGAATTATGGGAGATAAAAATAATAAAAACCGTCTAAAAAATATGATTAATTCCAAAAAAATAGTTTTCACTTTAGAAGCAAAAAAAACGTCGACATTGATAATTGATCGTTTTTTTCTTTATATTTTCCAACGGAAGTCTGCTTAAAAATGAATAAAATTATATACTGCCATTGGTCGATAACTCAATTAGTTCAGGAGTTATGGTTTAAACGTTTCCACAACTTCCGGAAGTGAGATTTTTTGGAAAATTACAACTCCTGAAAGAGAAGAGATACAAATTTAAAAATCGGTGTGGGTAATCCTTTTATAGCGTACAATATTACAAAAAAAAATTGGGAAACCAAAAATGGTCGGGGTCACGGGTTAGGTAAAATGGCATGGAATGGTCCCACATATATATATATATATATATATATATATATATATCAGGGTGGCCCTTGATATGGGTAAAAAAAAAAGTTGATCGCGCCACCCTCCAAAACGGTTCCAAATAATAAAGAAAAAATCTACGCGAAGCCCCAGCCATGTCCATTAAGAGGAAGGCGTGGCTGTAAGTTCTATAAATAAAAATATATAAAATATAAATATAAAATAAAACCGTACTGGACAAACTAGTATCGATATCTTATGTGTACATTTTTTAAATATTATGTTTTTTCCGACCAACTGGATGACTTGTGCGAATAAATAATTTCTTTGTTTTCAATAAAACGAACAAGCTCGCCACGTTTAAAATCCTCCCAAGTTTAAAATGTCCCTATGCATTTTTGCGAAAGTAATTTTCAAATACATTTTTTGTCCACAGCAATGGAAGTCTGATCTCAGTGAAATATTAATATGTTTGTATCTCAGCACGCAAGGAATATTTCTAACAAAATTTAAAAAAAACAATTCTGGCCAATCCGGAAGTTAGATGTGAATGGTTTATCGTGAATTTATATCCTTCGTACTTAATAGATTTTTCTGGCAAGATGCAAATGTAAAGTTTGATTTTGATGTGATTAAAAAGTTCGACAGCAGCTAAATTCCCTTTTTGCCCACTCGTACTCGTCGTTGGTTCGTTGGTTGGTTCGACAACCTGAAAAAGTATAGTAAATTATGTAAAAAACATAAAAACTTTTGGCTCTGTCACATAAGGGATCTGGAAATCAGTTTTAAATTATAGGTTTGTATCCAATAAGTCCATTGTGATGAATGAATTATGGAAAAATTCATCCATCTCGTTGGATTGATTGCAATATCCCCAAAGCATTGCATAAAAAAACCATTATTCAAACCAGATTAAAAATGTTGTGCACTGTAAAGTAAAAATGCCCCTTGCACCAAAGACAAAATTCGTATCGGAGACAAAATGTTCTCTTCTGAGAAAAACTTTGTACCGAAGAGATAATTTCTATGCATAGAAATTTTCTCTTCGGTAGAAATTTGTTTGTTGGGTACAAGTATTCTCTTCCAGGAAAATTTTCAATACCAAAGAAAAAATTTCTCCACATATAAATTTTTTCTTCAGCACAAATTTTTCCTTCCAACCAAATTTTTGCTACCCAAGAAAAAGTTTCTCTACATATAAATGTAATCATCAGTACAAATTTTATACTGGACAGAAAATTTGTCCGGTAGGGCCAGTCATACCGAAGGGAAAATGTAGCCGGAACAAAAAATTCGCACCGAAGAAAAGATATGGGTCAAATAAAAAGTTTGTGTCGAAGAAAAAATTTGTACCGAAGAGAAAATTTGTACCGAAGAGGAAAATTTATACCGAAGAGAAAATTTGTATGCATAGAAACTTTCTTTTCGGTACAAGTTTTTTGTTTGGTACAAATGTGCTCTTCCGGCCAAATTTTCATTATCATAGAAAAAATTTCTTCACATAGAAACTTTCTCTTTGGTACAAATTTTCCCTTTCGATCAAATTTTCTCTTTCGATCAAATTTTCCCTACGGAAGACAAAATTTTTATCCATAGAAGAGTTCTCTTGGCTTCAAATTTTTTGGTCCGCCCAAATTTTCTCTTTCCTACAAATTTTCTCTTCCATGTAAATGTTCTCTTCCATACAAACTTTCTCTTTCAAGCAAATTTCCTCTCCAGTACAAATTTTTCCTACGGTAGAAATTTCGCTATCATAGAAAAAAATTTCCTCACATAGAAACTTTCTCTTTGGTACAAATTTTCCCTTTTGATCAAATTTTCCCTACGGAAGACAAAATTTCTCTACATAGAACATTTTTCCTATGGTACAAACTTTATAACAAAATTATCTGGAACAAAAAATTCATGCCAGAGAGAAAAATTGCATCAACTTGTATGAACTCAAAACTTTCCACCGAAGAGAAAATTTCATTCGAAGAGAAATTATGTACCGGAGGGAAAATGTGGATTGCAGGGAAAATTTGTACTGTAAAGAAATTGTACGAAAGAGAATATTTTTGTTCACAGAGAACAGAAAATGTTCTCTCTAACAGATAGAAAAATCTGTCCATAAAGAACAAAACATGAGCTTTGTCCTGAACAAAGTATAATTGCGTATAGGACAGAAATTTTGTTATGCACCGGAGAAAAAAATTGATTAGTACAGAGCTCAAAATTTGAATCGCAGTGACAAAGCATTTTCAAAAAAAACTATTTCATATGTACATCAATTAACAAATATTGCAATATACTATGTTAAACTACAACATAAATAAATAATACTTACAATGATTTCGCCAAGGTCATTGTTTGCTTCTTGTGTGGACGTCTCTTCGACGAGCATGCCGTCATTCGCGACTGCAAAATGTCTAGATTCGTAGTCGCAAATAGAAGTCTCTTCCTCGTTACTTGGTAACAGAAGACATGTGACTTCACTCTCGTGAGGGATATCCTCACCCTCTTCGATGTCGCAAAGCCTCATGTTTTTATGCGTTAATTGTTTTTGTAATACTATTTCCTTCCCAGCAATCTGTCTTCTTAAAATCTGGTCGGTTTGCGCAAGTGACAACAATGCTGTACGTACAGACTGTACATCTGACACATTTTCGTCTTTGAAAAATTGTATGCGTTTATACCGTTCACCGATGGAACAATATGCGATTTTCTTTATAGTAATGACGTTGTTTTCCTCGTCGAACAAGATTTTTATTTATATATGTTCGGAATTTAGATCACTTTCGCTGATATATTTCGTTGGAAGACACAGGACAATTAAGAGCAAAAAAGTTTCTTTGTGGCGATATACAAGTCACAATAACCTCTAGCGTGTGTGCCGCGTAATTTTATGATTGCTTTATGGGTAGCGGGATCGCTCGCGTCGACTAGGTAGCAGCCAATGAAAAGTATGGCGCGTATTTTGAAATTTCGTATTAACCAACGGGATTCAATTTGTCAGCTCAGCTGGGAAAAGGAATACTGGCGAGATCAAAACAACATCGTAGTCGCGCATATAAGGACGTTTGTTATGGACGATGGAATAAAATGGAGGCATGCATGGAATATATAGAATCAAATAAATAAAAGAACAACATATTGTTAAGAGAAAAAGTTTTAATGAAAAAAAATGTACACGTGATAACAAGTTTCACGTGTGAAATACTATCATTGCATATATGTAGGATTGTATAATCGATTACAATGTTATATATACGTATTTATTATTGTTCAATGAAATAAACGTAGTTTTACAAGACATTTTTGTATACGGACGCCTATTTTATGACTAGCCGGAAAATTCCGTGCAGCAGTTGTTAAGAAGGACGACGTACTTTTCTCTTTTTAGTGTTACACTCAATACAGGATGCGGAAATATAAGCTCTTTCAATATTTTTTGGGAACTTGCAGCAGCATATTGTACCCGGTATGCATTTAAAGTTTCCTGATACTCTAGTGTGTCCAGAAGAACATGCACGAAAAAAAAAGTGCCGTTATAGACAAATATTTCTCGTACTTCGCCAAAAATGGGTAACGATTCTTCTGTGCACTGCTTTAGCAAAATTACACTGTTCTTTTTATAAGTGACACCGCGAGTTATCACTTTTGAAGTTCGAAACATTTTGCACGTATTGATTTCATTTTCTTCAAAATAAGGATGGAATAGAGGTGCATTTGGAAGACTTTCGAGAAAGACTGTATCTCCTGCAAATATTTGATCTCCAGTATATAAAATTTTTTTGTCAGCGGCACCTGGAAGTTTTGCAAGTCTCGAACACTGGAGAGCTTGGTTCCTATATGCCAACGAATACGGGATATTTTTGAAATTATGCAGCACTGGTACCAACGATTTGAAATATGCATGTGCAGATTCGAATCTGAAACACCACTGCTGTCTGGCTGGGCCAAATAAGCGAATGTAGCGTGGAACGTGTATCAGAAAATGAAATTTTGGAACAATTTGGCGGGGATACAGACGATTGAAAGTAGAATGTACACGTGAATCATGTTCTCCAGCATATCTACGCATTCCTTGTGTATTTTATACGACAAACAAACATTCAGAATTTGTAAGAGCCGTCCATGACATTCCAATTTTTCGGCTGTGTCCTGATCAAGTTCATTTACCTTTCCCCTGAGTAGGAAAGGAAGCGTGTTAGCCAGGGTCAACATTTGCGATGCACTTTGACGAAGCTTACTGTTTTCCATCAAATGCGATTGCAGTATTGGACTGGGGATATCCTTTTGCAAATGACCAAAGTTGAACTTTGTAATGTCTGTATTCAACTCTTCCACTTGAAGATACCGCTTGTCTACAACGCAATATCTTAGAAGTGCTCTAGTGGCAGTTTCGATTACACCCTCAGCCAAAATATGCATGCAATCTTGCGGCAAGCACACAGTTACATCGAAATATTTTATGTTGATTAATGCACTTTTCCGGTTTAAACCATATCGCCGTTTCCAGAAGTTGAGACCCTGATTTGTTAGCTCATTTTCAGTAATTATATTAAGTTGATCGTTATGCATATTTTGTGTACGCAAAATAAAACGAGATTCCGCAAAAGAGTGTTGCCACTGACTTCGTGTCGTCATACATGTGCGACATGGTCTGTACGCGGAAACGGACTCTTTGAACCCACCCAGTAGAGCGGACGCAGGAGTATCGCCGGCGACAAACAAAAGAGACCCTCTATATGTTTTTTGGACTCCCGCAATATTTACCGTAATGCCTTCGGTTTGCAGTATATTTATTTCCGCTACAAATTTGTTTAGAATTTTGTCGACACCAAATTTTTTCATGATTCGCGTTTGAACTATTGCGAACAAATTATTTGCTTGCAGAGATGATCGCATTTCGGGATAAATGTTAGCGAGAGTCCAATAAAACATCGACAACTTGTGAGTGGTCGTCTTTGAACCTAAAGGATTCACAATCTCCACATCATCGTAATATAATATAATAGCCAAGGCATTTTGGTTTTTACTAAAAAACTCGTGCGAGCGGTAGTACGAGCCATCAGTTACGGTTTCAAGCACGTTCGAGTGGTCGCTAGCTACTCTGGGATGGTCCACACAGTTCCTCACGCATTCGTTTTCCAGGAGCATTCGCAAAGAATCTCGCAATGGGACAACCCATGCATTTCTCTCCACTTCAACGAGATCCGCTTGATTTGTTTGCCTTTTCCACACCATATCGTTGCCCATAAATGATTTCTCTGGCATAATCATGTTCATTGAGCTAACCAAATATCTGTCGAGCTTGTACTTGGTGTCAACGTTTGAAAAGATACTCTCTGCAGGAAAGGTTTCTGTGATGACTCGTTTGACTTTATCTCTGTGTAGAAGATCTGTTTCTGCGTCGACTTTTTCATAGAGCTCATCCTATAAACAATGTGAAAGATGATTTATTAGAGACGCAAAGTTACATATCCAGTACACAAAGGAAATAACAGTTAAGGCGACCATTTGTTATTGGGTAACCTACGATGTGAGAAATTTACTGCTTGTGATAAAGAAATTACGGTTCGATGAGTTTACCTCCACAAAGAATAGATATGGGACAAGTGTCATTGTTTATTTTGTGTAACCTGTATTTGGCAGGAATATTTCTTGCGGAAACTCATTATGCAAAATGAAAACACTTTAGTTGTATTTTTAATATTCAACTGCAAATGGTAACTTTAATATTTCCCTGTAACAGAAGAAAATGTGATTGATGTTTATTTTAACACTGCGTCACTAGCAAGATCCGCAAGGTGCGCAAGAAAGGCAATTCACAAATAGTTACAGTCTCCGCAAGGATAATTGACAAGTAACTACAGTGTCCGTAAGGGTATCCTCAAGAAAATATTTGTGAATTACCTATGCGGACACTGGCAATATAAAATATGTTGTATGCTCAACCTTTGCATACAACCGATAAGCTTTCTTGTGTTCATGGATTTGAATTTCTGTACAGAGAATACATAAGAATAATTGTAACTTTTTACACTGCCTATCTAGTCTTTGCGGATTGACCTGTCTTTGCGTAACCAGTCTTCGCGGATAGACCTTGCATAACCAGACTTTGCGGATAGACTTTGCGTTACCAGTCTTTGCGGATAGACTTTGCGTGTATAGAAGAAATTACTCTAGCGGATACTCATAACACTGAAGATTTAGACTTTTTACACTACGTAATCAATCTACGGAACAAAATTACTAATGAATGCTCGTTACGCTGAAGAACAAATTAAATTAATCTTACATTCAACCTTTGTATAGAGCAACTACTCTGTATTTCCATTTATGGGACAAAACCGGACAAGTGTAATGTTTACACTGCATTAGCAAAGTTCGCAAGGAATATATTTGCAAAGACTGGCGGGACACATGGATCATATTTTCATGAATGATTAACCTACAATAATGTTGAAATTACCAGTATAATCGTCGAAAAGTTTCGCCATAAATCGCGTACACCATCGATGATACTGTCGATGCATGTTTGGCTCACTTTGCAATTTTCCCGGATGTGAATTAAAAATTGCGCACTGCACCATTCCAGACGGTCACGAGGTGGTACGTTTGGTCCTATAAACGTCAACATATTCTATATTTTACTTTAAAATGGTTTGCCAAAACCCAAAACGAAATAATATGGTAATGGAACTATGGTCCTGATATGTGTTTATATTGTAAATCATAATTTCACGTACACTCACCGTCTTCAAACGTACAATCCTCGTTATGTCGAGTAAGCGGCGGTTCACTTTGAATCTCGGTGTCGGGATGTTTTCGTGCTACGTGTCGTTGGTAACTCTTCCATTTGGTGAATACTGCACCGCATCCGTACTGGGAGCACTTAATTTTAAAACGTGGGTCATGTTTGTGGTGTTTCACAACATGGTGCACTAAAAACTTGTGTGTTTCGCTTTGAAAATAACATAACTCGCACTTAAAAATTTCTTTCGCACGTCCGTCCATCACGAAAGCGAGGTTATGAATGATCGCCATATTGTCATATCAATGCACGTGCAAGCGTGTTGTTCGTGGTACACGCGAGCGAGTGTGTTGTTTTACGACGCTTTTTGCAATGAAATGTGCGTTGCTTGCGTCGCGTGTAGCTACGCTAAGTGTGTTGATCTGGAGAAAATGCGTCGATTCTACACACTTTATGTGCATTGCATCAAGCGTATTCATTGGCAACATGCAAAAAGTGTGTTGTTGCCAAGAATGATCTAGCGTGTATTGTCGCAACACGGTGAAAGAAGAAAAACATATCGTTTCAACGCATCAACTGGGTCCTACACATGTAGTAGGCGTGTTATGTGTTGCTTCAACACACCGACAAAACGCTTATTTTTTACAGTGCATATCACATTCGTCGTCTATTTTATTTTTATGTGCCACTAAATTGTTTATGCAAGACACTGTTTCCTTGATGTCTTTTTGTAGGTCATCTATATCTGTGTTTTTACGCTTTGCTGATTTTCTTAAAGGGGATCTTAATGTTTTTTTTTTTCACTTTCTTCGTTTTGATTCGCCGATTGATTATTATCTTCATTCTCGTTTGCTGTCTCTTCCTCCTCTGTCATCGATGGATTTATCTGAAAAACAATGAATTAATTACATACATGAATCATTTTATTTATTTATTAAAACTCGTAATTTTTCTTTCTTTCAGATGCCACAAACTGCAGAGGAATGGTTAGCCATAGAAATGGAATTCAAAAGCAAATTTCCACATTGTGTGGGTTGTATTGACGGCAAACATATTGTGATACAATGTCCACCCAAAAGTGGCTCCGAATATTACAATTACAAAGGGACATTTAGTTTTGTGCTTTTAGTTTTAGTTGATAGCGATTATCGTTTTATATTTGCTGATGTCGGGGCCCAAGGAAAAATAAGCGATGGAGGCGTTTTCTAGAATAGTGCACTTTGGGAAAAAATTTGCTCGCAAACAATTAATTTGCCAGATGATAGCCCACTACCTGGTAGACAATGTAATGTACCATACGTTTTTCTTGGAGATGGGGCATTTGCATTAAGCAAGCACATTATGAGACCATATCCAGGAAACCATACCATTGGTTCACTTCAACGGACGTTTAACCAAAAATTATCTAGTACACGTGTTATTGTGGAGAATGTATTTGGTGTACTAACGTCAGTTTTTAGAATATTTAAAAAACCCATGGAAGTACAAAAGGACAGGGCAATATTAATTACCATGACCTGTGTTTTGTTGCACAATTTTCTTAGGAACAGTAAAACATCTAGGAACATTTATACGGCTCCTGGGACTTTCGACACCATTAATGACGGAGTCTTAATTAAAGAAGGGTCATGGAGGCAAAATCAGCCTTCAAATAATTCAGGTTTACGACCCATACAAAATGTCGGTAGACGTGCATCACAAAACGCCATTGATTTAAGAACAGAATTTGCTACCTACTTTATACAAAATACCTAAAAGAATTAATTAATTTTTAAGAGTGGTTATCAGTTTACTATTGACTTTTAGAACGTCATTGTCCAATATATAAAGTGTTCCTTTTGAAATCCCATAACTTCAGGATATTAATCAGAACATGTAGGTAGTAGAACAAAATATATATTTCTTCTTAAAAAAGTTTAATGGTAATAACTCCGTAAGTATTGATTTTAAAATAATGTTCCTTGGACTTTTTCATAGTATTTAAGAATAGAATATATCCTTAGAGTTATAATGGGATATCAACAGGAGCAGTTTGTATGTTGTCGAGAGGTTGAGAAACACAAAACACAACAATTTATTGTAACAGTAGGTAGCTAGGTAGAACCTACAATATTTGTGATTGAAATTATGAATATCAATGTAAAACATTAATAAAAGTTACAAAAGATTACAATAGTTTTATTCACTTACGGGTTCGTCTTCAGTACTTAATGTCTTGTCACATGTATAAACTGGTGCCAGAAATTTTTCCATAATGTCATAGTATACCCATATTGGTTTATAAATGTCGTCAACCGATGCTCCAGATTTTATAGACTGCTTTTTTCTTCGCAGGTGTTGACGAAAAGTAGCCATGAGTGAGTTCTTTTTCACTTTGAGCTCGGCTATTGGTTTACACATAACCTCGGAATTTTTTTTCCAAGCGTCATTTACTTTTTGGGAATTTTTGTGAAGTTTATGTTTTGGATCCCAAATTATACTCTCGGCCTGATAGAGTTCCAAGAACTGTACCGTTTCCTCTTGAGACCATTCCATTTTTTAGTCGAAGATTTACACCGCACGCAACATAACCTGCACGGAAGGGCGCCGTAAACAAACTGAAACGAGAGCGCGAGTGTAAACGCTACGCTCGCGTCACTCGCGAGGCCCTATGACTCGTGCCCAAAAACCGCCTCCGACGCGAGCGTCGCGAGTGGCGAGGCGAGCTACGAGGCGAGGCACGAGGGAGCGTTTACATTCGCGTGCCTCGCGCCTCGCCTCGCCACTCGCGCGAGAGTGTAAACCGGCTATAACACTGTAGCTCCGACAGCTGCGGGCGGTCGGAAAGGCAGCGCGCAGCTGACGAGCAGGTATGCAGTTTATTCACTTGGCGATCGTCCTTCCCATTATTCTGTTTCGAAAAGGTTTTATTGAGTAAAGAGAGGTAAAAAAAGCCGTATACATATATTATAGGTTTATAATATTTTCAAAAGAGAAACGAGCGTCAGTTAGTTGTTGTACGTTCAATCGAGCGGTTGTTCTCAGTGATTTTATGATTTCGTCAAAAAATGTTCTGATAAAAAATGCCGAGATTGTCTAAAAACATTCACACTGAAATTTTACTGTAAATCTGTGAAGATTTTTTTTCAACACAAAAGTGGCACGAAAATCTAATTTTCGCCTGATTGCGAAGGGGGTAAAGATAACTAATTAAAATAATAATGATAACTAATCAAATAAAAATTAATTGTAATAATAAATTTAAAAAAAAATACTCAGCGCGGAGAATGATTTCGCGCCCCTGCGGACCGAAGTGAGGAACGCTACCAACGGGATCATGTCATCGCTTGTAGAATATGTGCACTTTCTGGTACTGATGATTCGCGACCGGATGGATGATTGGCTTGTTTTTTTGGGTAATGCTTTATCGCTTGATGATAGTATATGAGAATGAATATAATAATGCGAATATAAATATATTTCCACTTACTTTTATGAATTACAATTTATTTGACATAGGGACGGGTGTAAGGAAAGGGCAAACAATTTTTTAGAAGATAAATAAGTTGTAATTTAGATTTATTATTACATTTAAATTAACGTACAAACCAATACAATAAGCGGTCGGGGTGCGCGATAAGTTTTTCGACACTAAAAGATAACTAATTAAAATAATAATGATAACTAATAAAAATAAACTAATCAAATAAGAATTAATAGTAATAATAAATATAAAAAAAATACTGAGCGCAGGGAACGATCCCGCGCCCCTGCGGACCGAAGCCAGGAACGCTACCAACGGGACCATCTCATCGCTTGTAGAATATCTGCACTTTCTGGTACTGACGATTCGCGGCTGGATGGATGATTGGCTTGTTTTTGGGGATAATGCTTTATCGCTTGATGAAAGTATGAGAATTAATATAATACAACGAATATAAATATATTTCCGCTTACTTTAATGAATTATGATTTATTTGGCATAAGGACGGGTATGAGTAAAGCGTAAACAATTTTTTAGAGGATAAATAAGTTGTAATTTAGATTTATTATTATATTTAAATTAACGTATAAACTAAAAAAATAAGCGATCGGAGTGCGGGATACATTTTTGTATACATTAATAACGCAGAGAATGAAGAGCTAAATAAGCATTGAAATCATCTAAAAGCCTCGCGCGTGTCGTCGGGTGACGTCACGCGTGAGTCGTGCTCATATTGCTTTTTCCCTCGAAACCTTCGTTTTGGGTTGGCCGCACATGAACATGCTCAGCGTCCATGTGTTGGTGTAGCTACTTAAGCCGCGGTCGGGAAACTTCGACGGCGCTCGGCTCTTTCCGAAGATGTCCAAGCGTCGCTCGCTCACGGACACGCGCTACTATGATTGGGTGATGGGCGCGCAAGAGACTAGAAAGGGGGTAACTTTTGCGCGCGATCTGGCTGCACTGGCGGGCACGTGCTCACTTTGCCCTGCACTTTTGCGCCACTTGAGGTTTTTATCAAACCTGACCAAACAATTATTGGAATACATTCAAGCAAATATGAAGAAAACAAAGTGAAATCGGCATAAAACTATAGTCACATTTTAGTATTGATATATTTTACTCCCAAAAAGACAAAACACGATGAACAAACTTGGCTTTTTATTTCCAAACCCGTGGAATTTTGTTTTTTTTTTGCCACACGAGCCGCGCGGTCGGCCGCAGTTGACCTTCACGACTGCGCCAGGTCAGGCGGGACGGGGGCAACATCTCCGTGGCGCGAAACCGCGGTTAGTTTTGAAACGTTAGTCGTATGGAGGATGCCCGCTTTAGGCCGGGTGCTCGATTTAGGCTCCCTTCCCCTACCCCACCGCTCCCGCGCCAGACCATTGCGCCGTAACCGATAGTCAGCCGGTCGGAATTCGATCGTTGCTCGTGATACACTCATCTGTTCTCGGCAATCGCAGTGTGGTAACTTTTTCAAACGTCGCTTCATATTGTTTGTTATAGCTTACTTATTACAGTAAAAGAGATGGATTTCAATAAACCAAGTAAGTATCGATACACTACGATATAAATTACATTCTTGTTTGATATTTTTAGTACTCTTTGAAGCGTTTAAAAGCAACTTGTTTCGTGGGGGCATTTTCCATAGATTGTATTTTTTTTAAAGTTGTTTTGGTATTCCTTGGTGTCCGTCCCTGGTATAATTTAATTTAGAGTGGATACCTTACACTTTCTACTTGATTACGTTAGAAAAGTTAGTCGCAGAATACCGCAGTTTCGCGAATTAGAGACATTTAAATATACTGGTCATAAAAAGGGCCCACCCACTTTTTGTTTAATATTTATCGATTAACAACTGTTATGATCAGTTTTGTTTTATTACTATGGGTTGGTTAAGATGTGACACGCTTTGTTTGTTAGAAATTATAGAGCACTTGAGGGTGCTCTCCGTAAAAATACAGGTTGGCTGATTTTTTTATGTCTAGTCATTTAGGTGAAAAAATTTACCTAGTTTGACTGATCAACTTGACTTTTTATAAAATCTTCTATTACAGCGCTACACGGAAAAAATGATTCGTCAAAATTAATAGTTGATGTTTATAAATTACTGAGGAAAGATGAACATAATGCAGTTTCACACTGTAAACCAATCATGTTACAGAACTTGTAGGAAAAAATAATGGATCAAACGTGCTTTTTTACTATTCGCACCGATGGAAATGCAGATTTAAACTGTAAAAAAATCATAATGATCACCGCGATAAAGTAAACTGTCGAATTTACAAATTAAAAATAAAATATCGCGGTACTCAATAGGTAAAATATACGGAGTACCTTAAAAAAAAGTGAGATTAGACTGGTAATCACTAATTTGAACCATAAAATTCTTTTACCAAGCAAATGTTAAAAATGAGATTAAATTCTATTGAAATTTGGTATTGTCATCTGAAAAATGTGGTGTGAGTTTAAATTAAAAACTGCAGTGTACACCTTGCAAATTGTATCGTAGCTTGGTATTATTCAATACGCACAGATTTAATTTATACAGAGTCAATTGTTATTTTTTAACAAATCGGGCAAAGCCTATTCTGATAACGGGTTCTTGAATACTAATACGGATATTTGAATTTATTACTGTGATGGCATGAAAAAAATGTCAAAGCGCTCAGTACAAGTTACAGCCGACATTGCGCGGCACACCGCCTGTACCTCGAATTTTTACAATGTACACTGTAAACGCGAGGACGCGTATACTCGAGGGTTGACGCGTTCAAACCTGCACGTCTAAAACAACAAAGAAAAATTCTAACGTGTGGTCGCTCCAGTCTCGACATCTACACAGTGCTCTTTTGGATTTCGTGGCGTAAAGTTCTGCGCAGTGTCTTCGAGAAACGACAATTATTTATAATCAATGTGAAAATGGACACACACACAGTGAACAAGGACAAACTGTTAGTGAAGAAAAAGTACCGTGACAGCTGATTTGTTGCAACAAATTTGTTGCTGCTGAAAAGATGACAAAAAACGAAGTAGGTATTGTATTTGTACTTTTCTATCTCGCTTTCACGTATACATTTTGTCTTGTGCGACTTTTGTCTTTTATATAATGCGCGTACACGTTGATTTATTTGAACTTTGCGTTTAGTTTAAAACGCTTGTTTATTTATTTGATAACGATCGTACATTCAGATCTATCACCCTATTTTAATCATGGTTTTCTTGAGATTCTGAAAGGCGGACAAAAGGCGAGGAAGGAATAATAGAATACTAGACAAAGCGCATGAGGATTTCTCCCACATGATTCTTCTTGTTAATGTACGGTCTTTATATTTTATTTTCGAGATAAACAGAAATCTGGTGCTGTGCGCGGAAAAGGGAAAATACAAGAAATTAATTAATTACAAATTATCGGGTAAAAAACAAAGTGTCGAGGGTGGGCGGCGGCGAAAAAGAACGGGGCGTGTTTCGGTTGAGCGGTCGAGAAAGGGTGGCGAAGAGAAATGTGACGCAATAGTTCGGATTCGAGGCATAATCGGGTTTTCCGGGGTATATTAACTATATACAAAATAAATAATTATTTTCCTACAATCGTTTCAACATTTTTCATTGAAATCGCCAATTATTAATTTCGTCGTCCAGAATGTATAGTGTTAAAAATAACTGGCATGACTTACAAGGAGACGGCACGACCGTGGGGTCGGGGATTTGGCCGAATTTTTTTGTGGTGACAGAGGACCCCTAGCACCTCATGTGGTTAAAGGAGTAGGACGCACTACTCGGAAAATTCCGAAAAAAATCGATTCAAAGTTTTTTAGGCGCCTTATGAGTTCAAAAAGTCAGGCATTTGTTCAGCCGCCATCTAGTCTAGATGGTTAGAGTATGCCTATGGCGCTTGTGGCGAGATAACACGTTTGAGGTCGCTCCGTGAACTACGCCACAATTCCTGCTAATATATACATAACAAATTTAAACAATTATACTGTCAAGCTTGCCTAAGTGTACTAAAATAAAAAAAACTTTTAAAAACCAATAAATAATCACGCTTCAAGCGCAGAGGCCCACTCACCGAGGGTTGCCTCGCAACATAACCCCAACATGTCGAGTCAAAAAAGAAAAATTGAAAGCCAACCAGCTAACAAAATGAGCAAGTTACACCGTACAGCCACAGCATCGACCTCAATCCAAATTGTTGATAAAGAGTACAAAGCCTTCATGCACGAGTACAGTGATAAAACTCGGCAAAACACCACAGCCGTGAAACCTAACCTCCAGGCCTTCAGAGACCAAGGCCGAATCGCCGACAACAACATCGAAAATCTTAACTCTAATCCACAATGCAGTAGTTGGACAATCCCAAAAAAATCAACGAGGAGACAGGCGACATCCAGTCAGCCAAACGATGTAGAGACGACGAATTCCTTCAAACGGCTCTCAGATGCAGCCGATATGGAAATTCCCGACGATACCCAAGAGACACCGAACGCCCCAACCCCGGACGTCAATTAACAGCAAACAAATAATTCGCAAAAAATCTCAAAAGCCCCGCCGATAAGGCTAACCAACCTCAAAAATATCAAAGACCAGATCGCGCTCCTCATTGCAGCGGGTGTACAAAAATAAATTTTTTTCGTTCGGGCCACGGACACCAACGAAGCGACGATCCAGGCCAACTCCATGGACGGGCACAAGCTAATCTCTGAGACCCTCAAAGGAAAATATGAGTTCTTCTCGTATACCCCACGATCGTTAAGACCGAAACCTATTATACTCAAGGGCGTTGCCGGCGATTACACCGAAGAAGACATTCTCGCAGAAATAACGAGTCTCCAGCTGCCAAACACTGCGATACACAAAATAACAAAATTAAAAACAAACTCGGACGTCCAACACCGGAAAATTTTGATCGTCCACCTGACGCACGACAGTGAACTAGGTCACATAAAGAACGTCAAATTCCTGCTCTACCAGAAAGTCCACTGCGAGCATCTCAAAAGAAGTGCGATCCACCAATGCAGGAACTGTCAATGGCTTGGACATGCGTCTATAAATTGCAACATGCCATACCGCTGCGTCAAATGTAGCAAGTCACACGCTCTCGGAGAATGTCAAATAAAAACAACCACGGAAAGACAAAATCTAAGATGTGCAAACTGCAATCATCCAGGCCATCCCTCGCACTACAGAGGATGCCTTTACTATAAATTCGTGAGCAAGAGGCTCAAAACAGCTGCAATCGCCAGCAAAAAAAAAAACTGAAGCTTTAGTCGACGCATCGCACAGGAGCGCTACCGAAAATCTCTCCTACGCTCAAGCTGCTGCAAATACTCTTACATGGGGGTCGACTCAACCACCACAGCAACAAAACCAACGTAGCCAGGATAACCATGAGACGCGTCCTTCGTGGATGGAGGATCTCAAAAAAGAAATCATCTCTGCGGTGACAGCTAGTATCAACAATCTCACCTATAAGATCGAGAGTAATACGCATAGGATAAACTGCCTATACGAGCAACTAGGTATCGACTAACTCCAGACCACAACGTTCCCGGGTACTACAAATATCGCATCGACCAATCCTCAGCAAGGCGTGCTATCTCAAACTACTCGGCACATTACAATTACGGCCGTCAACGTACAATCTGTAAGAACACACATACGAAGATATAATCTACACAATTTTCTAACGAAAAATAATATCGATGTCGCGCTTACATCCGAGACAAACTTAAATAATACTCATAAAATATCGTTTCCAGAATACAATATGACCAGAAATGACAGACCCCCCCCCCCCCCCCCCCGTAAAGGAGGCGGTACTGCAATTCTATACAAAAAATCTCTTCATATAACGCCCATATATTACCCCAGCTCAAAAGACAATACGATCTTCGAATATACAATCGTAAAACTTAATATAGCTCGTAATAATATCTGTGATAGCCAAAATGTATTTATTATTAGTATATATGCATCTAACTGTAATAATACAATAAGAACATTTATCAAAGAGCTCAATGATATATTTAGGCAGCTAAAATTGCACAATTATAAAAATAATTATATAATAGCTGGCGATTTCAATGCCCGGCATACTGGGTATGGTGACCGTATTGTCAATGTCAGGGGAAATTACCTTCGTAACTGGGAAATCGATAACGCACTGTTTCTTAGAGCTAAAATCATACCCCCATCCACATACACCTATGTCCCAGCGGAGACAGCAATAGATCTATGTATAACTGATATCCCAACAAAAATCACATATCTATTCAATCAAAAAATCCAAACCATTTACTACGATAGTGACCACAAAGCGCTATTTTTCCAATTGTAATTTGACAGTCATATGTCATTTTCCGCCAACGATCTAGCGGCACGGAAATTTCTTTATAAAAATACAAACTGGGATAGATTTACTGATGCTCTCCACGCCGCATATACGATCTCCCCCCCAGACAACTCTAATTTAACAATAGTCGAAATAAACCACTATTTAGACAATATTACTAAACATATAAATAACGCAATAAGCACACACGTGCCCAAACACAAACCAATTAACAATACAAACATCTATGTTAATAGGTCGATTCGCAAATTACAGAAGCACAAAGAGAATCTCCTTACACCACTACGCAAAAATAAAAGAACCGATCCACAGGGTACAGCTCTCTTAACTAGAACAATAAAATCTTTAATTAAAAAAATCGAAAAACTCCTCCAGGAGCAGTTTAAAATCAGTATCGAGCAACATTGGACTAAAATCTATAAGAAAATAGATCACCGCAATCCCGACAAATTTTTCCCAATAATAAATAGCGTTTTTCGAGCCAAATCCCCCAACAAATTACAACCAATGCATATAAACGAAAACAACAACATTCTACAACGAGCCGACATAAATATTCGAAACACCCCGTCAGATAATGACAAACACATAATCACGGACCCGATAGACATACTAAACATCATTGGTGCCCATTATGAAAGAATTAATTCCCCAAGACACTTGAATAATAACACCCGAGTCAGAGAAATAATAAACAATAAAATTGAAATCTTTAAAACTCAATTCAACGAATATAGACACAACAACGAAACTCTCACCATCTTCAGTCCCGGTAACAAAGCATACTCCCCAGTATGCAATCAAGATGATTTCGCCAACATACCCCAAGTCAACAAAATCTTAGGTAAATTACCGAACAGATCCTCGTCGGGACCGGACAACATTCCCCCGATCGTACTAAAATATCTACCAGATAAAATTATTAAAGATTTGACGGTTATTTTCAATAATTCGCTAAATCGTCAATATTTCCCGTTGTCTTGGAAGTCTTCGAAAATTTACCCGGTATACAAACAAAAAAAGACCCACACGACCCCGCAAGTTACAGGCCAATAAAGTCTCACTCCCGCGCTCAGTAAAGTCTACGAAATAATAATTCAGAAATCCATTTTAAAGCACTATACAGATCGTTCAATCATACCTGATAACCAATTCGGATTTCGCAACAATCATTCCACAACCCACGCAATAAATAAATTATTTGCGGACGTACATTCTTATCTCCCCTCAGGCCTCTCCGTGGGGGCGGTACTCATCGATCTCGACAAAGCATTTGATTCCGTCTGGTTGGATGGCCTAGCTTATAAATTACAAAAAAAAAAGAATTCCCTACACACCTTTGTAGACTAATATGGGATATGACACACGATAGAAAATTTACAGTATGGGACGGACAGAACACCTCAACAAAAAATTTCCTAATACTAAACGGACTCCAACAAGGTACAGCTACCTCACCTCTCTTCTTTAACATTTACATGGCCGATGTTCTAAATTCTTTCCATTTAAATAAAAACAATCAAACACACTCCATCGCTTACGCTGATGACCTCATAATCTACATAGCAGGCAAAAAAATTAACGAAATAAGAGATAAACTCGAGGATACAGTTAACAAAATAAATAACTCCTATGCCATATGGAATCTAAGAGTCAACCCTTGTAAATGTGAGGCCATACTGTTTAGACGACTTAATGGTTATCTATCTAAAGAAAATCGTACTCAGAAATACCAGTTTAATATAAATACCCATAATCCTGAAACCCGAAATCCACTGCAGATACCCACAAAGAATATTGTAAAATATTTAGGCATAAACATAGATAATCTGATGCGAGGCCATAAACATCAAAAGATTCAAATCGCAAAAGCCAGACGAAGATACCACTCCCTAAAAAGATTATTGCACAATAACCATGTCTCACCCAAAACAAAAATAATAGTTTACCAAATACTCATCCGTCCCATACTCACTTATACGCCGCCCATCCTATGGAATCTCGGGGCAGCCCACGTAGAAAACCTAAGGAGGTTTGAAAGACTATGTCTCCGAACTGCCCTATTTAAACACCGCTCCCCAGAGTCGCTCTACCAATACAGAACAAAAAACCAATCCATCTACGACGAAGCGAATATCACTAGGATTGATAACTTCATAATAAAATTAGCACGCGACTATTATGCCAGCACCGCAGATTCAACCAACAATATTATTAAAACATTTAGCTATCCGGATCATATTCTTTCAGCCCTTACTGCTGCGACGGGATATATACGACCGCAATCTTTTGTCTTACATGATAGGGCCGGCATAATACAAGACTGCAACAACATCCCGATAATCATGCACTGGAGGAGGCACGAGACTAACAAAAAATTGCCAAATAACTATGCTCAGATGGCAGACAGAAACGAAAACATTTTATATAATACTGCAATCCCATTGATTGATAAATTAGACCCGCATCGTCTAGATGATGATAAATATTTCTGGCTCGACCCGACCGCCACACACATTGAAACACTTCGAACCAGATTAGCTCTAGAGGGACCACCCCCCCCCCCCCCCCCCCATAGAAAAACTCATAGAAGACGAAGATACTAGACCTCAAGTCTTAAACTTATACTTTAATATCGCTAATAAAAATAAAAACAAAACGTACTTACATCTCTAAGAATAGAATTTACGCAAAACCAAGAAACAAAAAAAAATGTTGTTACAATCCTAGACTAAGAGAAAATATTTTAATTCTTATCATTTGACACAGCGATATATTTTTGTATTTTCGTATTATAAGAACATAACCGGCGTGGTTTTTTTTTAAATTAATTTAGCCACCAGCAAACTCCTTATTTTCCACGCAAAAATAATAATAGAAATCCAGCAGTTCCCCCTTCCAACAACAATCATTCAGCGACAAACTATAAAATAATAAAAATAGAGAAACATTTGGAGCTTACAGTCACGCCGTGAAAATGGCCCAAAGCTCACACACCGGTATTAGCTAATATGCGTTTATTTTTTAAGTTTTATGTACGCAGAAAGAAAAAAAATGTAAGGCAAATATGAAGAATAATAAACTTAATGGAAAAAAGTCTAGGTGGTTAGGGTTCGGTCTTTTGAGCCGGAGATCTCGAGTTAGATTCCTCCTTCAGATCTTATTTTTTTTCTTTTTTTTGTTATCCCAACAATTATTCAAAACATTTCTCATCCCTACATTATTTAAAAAAATTATTTACATTGAGAAGAGTATGTGGCTTCCGGATGGAGGCCGTGTTGAGGATCAGCGTCGTGCCGACATTTCGCAAACGTTACAGTCTGCATCATCAGGGCTGAGAGCTCCGATACTGAAGCTCTCATGTCTCAGGTATTCCTTATATACCTTTGCAGGAACTCGTAGGCCTCAACAACTCCCATATCCAAAACTCCCGGGATTTTGTGAACAAGATCCAGACTATCAAGCTACAACCAGAAGATATTTTAGTGAGTTTCGATGTTGTATCCCTGTTTACAAACGTCCCAACCAATGAAACCCTAAGCATAGTTAAAAATTCCAAAAAAGTTGCCCCTAACCTACTGCCCCTCATTGAACATTGCCTAAACTCTACATATTTCCAATTTCAATCCCAGTTTTATGAACAAACTTCAGGCGCAGCCATGGGTTCCCCTATTTCCCCTATCATCGCCAACATCTTTATGGAGAACTTCGAGAACAGAATTCTGCAAGAAGCTTCCCTCAAGCCCTCCACCTGGTTTCGATATGTCGATGACACCTTCGTCATTTGGAGTCACGACAAAGAAAACCTCAATCATTTCTTAACCTTCCTCAACTCCCAGCACCCCAATATTCAATTCACCATGGAGATAGAACACGAAAATCAAATCCCTTTTCTGGATGTCCTGGTTCAACGGAAAAGCGATGGCACTTTGGGCCATAAAGTTTACCGGAAGCCAACGCATACGGATAGATACCTCCATGCTACGTCCCATCATCACCCTTCCCAAAAACAGTCGGTCATAAGCTCTCTGGTCTACAGAGCTCTAGCGATCTCCTAACCAGACTCCTTGGAGGTTGAACTAGAACACCTACGAAAAGCTTTTGGAGACAATGGCTACAAGCCAGGCAACATCGAAAGAACGATCAAAAATCGAATAAGAAAAATAGCTGATCCGAAAACGGTTACAGCACCTGATGGGGAGAATGAAGGACAAATAACCGTAACAACTTCCCTTCCATACCTTGAGGGCATAACCGATCGCATAGGGAGGGTCCTTGGAAAACATAACGTGCGAGTCATCTTCAAACCTCAGAAGAAACTAGCACAAGTGATTCCGAGTGCAAAAGACCAGAGACCACCATTAAGTGCACCAGGAGTATACAAGATACCCTGCTCATGCGGTAAAGTGTACATAGGAGAAACCGGGAGGAAGATCAGTACACGGATCAAAGAACACCAACGGTGTATCAAATATGGCCATATTACACAATCAGCGCTGGCCGAACATTGGATGGAGACTGGTCATGCCATCCAGTTCGACAAAGCCCAAAGTCTGGCCCCATCAAACAGCTATTTTTCCAGGAAACACCGAGAAGGCTTGGAAATCCGAAAACATCCGGACAATCTAAACAGAGATGGAGGATATCACGTCAATCCTATTTGGCACACCGTCCTCCCGGTTTTTTAATTGACCAGCTGATCAATTAAAACATCTGATTAGCTGGTGCAGCGATCCGGAACGATGACTGCAACTATATAAGGAATACCTGAGACATGAGAGCTTCAGTATCGGAGCTCTTAGCCCTGATGATGCAGACTGTAACGTTTGCGAAACGTCGGCACAACGCTGATCCTCAACACGGCCTCCATCCGGAAGCCACATACTCTTCTCATTACATAAAGAGCCGTGAAAGCCTTAAAACTAAAAATTATTTACATTATTTTTTTTTAAATATTTTTATTTGTCAAAAATTATTATTTTTTTTCCCAATAAAAGAATTAATAACGGTGGTTTTTTTTATTTTTCATTGTAAAGTATATGAGGAGGAGCATTCGCGTTTTAATGAGAATAACAAAGTCGATTAAGAAAAATTCAATTTTTATTCATATAATAATTATATACAAAAACCGCAGTGGTAATTATCGTAGAAAGAAAGCAATAATTTTTGCGACATCTTGCGCAACATATAAAAGCGGAGTTTTTACAATCGCAGGGAGTTTGCAATACATCCGTACAAAAACATGTCCCATTAACATTCATGAAAATGTTTCTAGTAAATTGCAGCGAATTGTTAGAGCAGAATCGTGAAATTAATTGCCGGGAAGATTGTATAAAAATCTATTCAACAATTCACCATCAATTATTGTCATCAATATTCCGAGACATGATTCAATACGCCTGGTTTTGTTTATTGAATGTAATTACCACTTATTTTAGACGATGAGCCTGATCTAGACGTGGCTTCAACGGAGAGTTTAGAATTCGTAAAAAATAACGTCGAACCGTGGGACATAGTCGTAGAGCTGTGGATCAGCACACAACGGGAAGAAATTTTCCAAACAATAATATATAAAATAATAATAAAAGCCAAACAATAACTTCGTATTTTCAACTGTTCCCTTGTGTGAAGCAAAAAAAGGATACATTTTTGTCGGTTTGCATACAATAAAATAATTATTCGTAATTTAAACACTTAAGAAAATTGAATTAAGGCCATTATTTGTTATAGCTTGAACGAGATTTCGAGGCAAAATTTCCCGAGAAGAAAAATATTTTCCACGAAAATTGGCCGAAAGTGCGATCGCAACTTATCAATCTGTTTCTGGGCCCGCGGAAGCTATGTGAGACAGATTTTTTTGCTGAAAGCATCAAGTTACAAAATCTTGAAGGAGGTTCCATATATTTTTTGCTGAGGAAATTCGACGCGTTTCTCTTATTAAAAATATTGTACTTAATTTATTGTTCAATGATTATTTATTGAGTATCTTTTGCCTTGACTGAATTTTTTATGACTTATCTTGAACCTCACTTTCAATTTTTGGTAGAGGCTTTCGATACAACAGTTCTTATCCTTCGATCAAATGCGTGCACCAAACCTCCTGCGGCCTGTGAAATGGATTCATTATTTAGGATCAAGTATTCATCGGAATAACATTGTAGGAGTATACTGAAAGGATCAGATCCGATATTTGTAAAAATCAAATATATATTTGCTTATAAAACAGATATATACGTAAGGGGCAATTGAAGTGAAATTTTTTGATGAACATTTCCAAGCTTTTGAAGTCGATCCAAACGAAAAAGAATGGTAAACTTACGGAGTGAAACATATTAACGGGATTAGTAATACAATTAAACAGTGTAATGGCAGATTTTATGTGATTGGTAAATGGTAAAATGTTCGTTTCTACTGAATGTTGTACATTTCTATATGATTTATTATTAAACATTCGTGTACCCATTGTACAATAAGGTTCTTTCGTGGTATTTCTCAATGCTTACATAACAATAAAGCAATGGACAATTCTATATCCACATTTATGCAGGGCATGTATCGCTCGTGAGGAAAAGTTTCATTGAACTATTAAAAAATATTTTATTTTGTATCCCAAAAATTCCACTGCGTCACTTTAAGGCATTTATGGGTATATATAAGGGTTTATGGCATTTAACAAATTAAACTTTTTTCCCGGTTATGCTATGTATTATGCATTGTTTATTATTCTATGTATCGCAATTACAGATACAAATACAGCATTACTTAATGCAGTACTTATGTTTGTGATTGTAATACATACAAAAATAAAAAAGCACAAATCACAGCACAACTTGTGAGAAATTACGATTTTCCAAAATGTCATAAGCAATTTTAAACGTTACAGCTATTTTTGTGATTGAGAATAAAAGCTTTTTTAAATAGTTTAATTGATATTGTTCCAACGAGCAATATTATTTTTCTTAACAAAATTTGTAAAAAATAATGATGCTTGATGTACATAAAGTTATTCAGTATCTGCATTAATTGCTATTTCACAGTGTAACAATTTATCAATGAAGTCGTTCATTTTCTCTCTCTCTCTCTCTCTCTGTCTCTCTGTCTCCCTCTCTCTCTGTCTCTCTGTCTCTCTCTCTCTCTCTCTCTCTTCTCTCTCTCTCTCTCTCTCTGTCTCTCTCTCTCTCTCTGTCTCTGTCTCTCTCTGTCCTCTCTCTCTCTCTCTCTCTCTCTCTCTCTCTCTCTCTCTCTCTCTCTCTCTCTCTCCTCTCTCTCTCTCTCTCTCTCTCCTCTCTCTCTCTCCCTCCCTCCCTCCCTCCCTCCCTCCCTCCTTCCTCCCACCCTCCCTCACCATCCCGTCCCGCCCTCCCTCCCTCCCTCTCCTCTCTCGCTCTCTCTCTCTCTCTGTAATAACAGGAATGATGAGTCTAGGGATGAAGCAATATGTTAATAAGCCAACGAGAATAACGCAAAATAGCCAAACAATTATAGATTTATTATTTGCTAATATGAGTGTACAAGTTCAGGTGGAGCATGAACCAAAGATAACGGACCATGGATGGATAAAAGTCACATTAGGTAACAGACGGAAAAGAATGAGCGCAGAGAATATAAAGCAAGAAACTATAGTAAAATCGATGCGAAGGAATTTTCAAGGATGTTGAGCACTACCACAAGACAAATGGAAGTGATAGATGTAAGCCAACGAGCAAAAATGCTTGTTGATAACATAGTGGATGCACTCGATACGTTTGCACCGAAAAGAACAGTCAAGATTCCAAGGGTTTGGGACGGGAAAAAATGGTATTCGGAAGATATCACAGTAGCAGCGAGAAAAAGAGATGAGGCATACAAAGTAGCAGTTTTCACTGGCTTGGAGGAGAAGTGGCAGAAATTTAAAATAGAAAGAAATACGGTGGTTAAATTAATAAGAGAAAAGAAAAAGGAATATTATGAAAAGATGATAGACGACAATAAGAAGGACCCGACAAAAATGTGGAAAACATTAAAAGAATTAATTAAAGGAGGACCAATGGGTACACGGGAAGTAGAAAACATAGACGTTGAGATATTGGATGACACGATGGGAGGTAATATAGCTGATAAATTTAATGTGTTTTATGCACAAAGTATAAACAATATAGTTAATTCAATACAGCGTGATACGTCTGGGAGCACAAACAGAAGAAGGATTCTAACGGGCGTTGGGATGGATGAGGAAAGAATAATGGGAAAATTTGATGTTGTTGAAATAAAGGACCTAGAGAAGATTGTGATGGAACTTCCAAAAAAGAAGGGAACAGAAGAAGGAATATCAAGTGATGTATTAAAAATGGCGTTTAGTGCAATAAAAGAGGAATATGTAGAAATAATAAATGGGTCGCTAAGGGAGGGACGTTGCCCGGACAGCTGGAAAACTTCCACGATTATACCGATTCCAAAGATGAACAAGGCCGAGAAAGCCAGTCAGTACAGGCCAATTAATATGTTGCCACTGTACGAAAAAGTGCTCGAATTAGTAGTGAAAAATCAAATTGAAAAACATTTAGAAGCCAATGACATTATAACGGAGCATCAGTCGGGATTTAGAAAGCAATATTCGTGTGAAACGGCGATTCAAACTATTGTAGATGAATGGAAAATGGAAATTAGTGAAGGAAAATTGGTAGGAGTAATCTTCATGGATCTAAGACGAGCTTTTGAGACCATAGACAGGGAAATATTATTAGACAAGTTATACCAATATGGGATTAGAGAAAAGGTATTAGATTGGTTCCGAACATACTTGAGAAATAGAACACAACAAGTTCGATTTAATAATGAATGGTCTGAAATTATTTCCAATGAACATGGGGTACCGCAGGGGTCAGTACTAGGGCCGTTGCTATTTATTATATATATAAATGATATAGTTAATTTGTGTACAGAGGAATGTGCAATAAAAATGTTTGCTGACGATACAGTCATATATGTAACTGGCAAAAGCAGCGCGGAAGTGGAGAGAAAGATGAATATGTTATTAAATATAGTGGAAAAGTGGATGGATAGAAATAAATTAAAAATGAATGTAGAGAAAACAAAATATATGGTTGTCAGCAGTATAAGAAAAAGTGCGAGTGAGAATATTGTACTCAAGTGTTTGGATGGAACGGAACTAGAGAGAGTGGAGACGATAAAATATTTGGGTATAATTATTGATGACAAGCTACGATTTAAAGAACACTGTGAGTATATGTTAAAGAAAATTGGTAAAAAAACGAGTTTCCTAAATAGAGTAGGGCATTACGTATCTGCGTATACGAGATGTGTCATATATAAAGCAATTATCGCCCCTCACTTTGAATATTGCGCAACGCTGTTAGTGGGTATGGGAGAAACAGAGTTGAATAAACTGCAGATCGCGCAAAACAGAGCGATGAGAGTCATATTGCAATGCAACCGATACACGAAAGTCGAAGATATGCTGAATGCGGTGCAATTTATGTCTGTAAGGCAAAGATTGTACTACAATGTATGTATATTTATATTTAAAGCAGTGAAAAATCTACTGCCCAAAGAACTGAAAAGTCGGTTACAAATAGTGAGAACGAGGACTGGTAGGGAGACACGACAAGCGGAAAATATAGTAATACAATTTCGGAGAACGCGAAGCGCACAAAAGAGTATGTACTATGACGGAGTGAAAATGTATAATGCATTGCCAGCTGATCTAAAAGGCTGTGAAAAAGTCGAGCAGTTTAAACGAATGTTAAAAGAATATGTTGTGTCAACAGTAAAATGAGATGTACTTAGATTTTAAGGAAATATGTAACAATATGTACAACAAATAGCT